>WYDI02022844.1:60672-83438 GCA_009867235.2 Psittacus erithacus
ACAAAACAAAAAAAAAAAAAAAAAAAAAACAAAAAAAAAAAAAAAAACAAAGACAAAAAGAGGGGGGGGGAGGAAGGGGGGGAGTGAAGGAAGGAGGAAGGAAGAAAAGTAATAAGTAATGAAAGAATACTCCATGTTTAATTTCCATTTATTCATACATTAAAATCACAATAGCAAGACCACTGTTTACAGTTTGATCTTAAGTGTGTAAAACCAAACAAACCCCCAACAGTTTAGCAGGTTATGTGCCGGGAAGGAATGCTGGAATGTTGGCATTTTGAGCTGGCACTGGCATGGATAATGAACT
Source organism: Psittacus erithacus (assembly GCA_009867235.2). Lineage (NCBI taxonomy): Eukaryota > Metazoa > Chordata > Aves > Psittaciformes > Psittacidae > Psittacus > Psittacus erithacus. The sequence goes on from WYDI02022844.1 coordinate 60,980, forward strand.
GCACCTACTCCTTCAAAATCTATTGCTTCCTTACCAGCCCCACGAAGTTTTGTGAATAGAAATCATCTGTAAGGACTAAGAATTCCACAGGTTTACTGAGCTGGATTAGGTCTCTGATTTAGGTAATGACCATACCAATGGAAAAAGGGAGAGCCTGTTTATGGTCTAATGATGTAATACAGCATAGGTTTGCTACTAGTGGAGTTTCTGCCAGATGCAGTCTTAGTTCATTTCTTATTGGTAACGTCTAAGCTCCTTTTTTATTATTATTATGTCAAAGCCATTGATTCACATCAATTAGACTGCTCAGAAAGATTTTTTGAGTTGGATTTCTCTCTGAGATATACAGCACCCACCTTCTGTGAGCACTTTTTCGTTAGAGCAGGGTTGGTTTAACTCTTAAAACTCAGATCTCCAACTCCATACCAAGAGCTAGCACTTTTGCAATACCCACTTTCAATAGAAGATGTGTTTTCCAGAGGTAGTAATATCTCCTGATAACTCCAAGTTCTCAGATGTTGAGTCTACACAGTGTAGCCCTGGTGCTTCTAACACAGACACAGGTGTCTCTAACCTAAACTTAGCTGGAGGTATCTCTCCTTCCAGGTGGCAAAGCAAATGCTTTCACAGTGCTATAGGAATATTAACTGTCACTAAGTCTGTTGGTCACATCAAATAAAAATTAAAATGTAATTTCAGTTTCCGTTTACCTCACTTCAAGTTATGTGGCTTGTGGACTTCTTTATTTGCAGTCTCCCTGGTGATGGGTATTCCCACTGTGAAAAGGGAAAAACAACATTATCTGATTAGTACACTGCATTCCCTACTGTATGAACTTTCTGAGGAGGAAAAGAATGACTGCATAATAATTGTCTTTGTAGCAGAGGTAAGTTTGTGTGGAAAGGTGCAGTATGCTGATAGAAAGACAATGTAGATATTTATGTCTTAGTGCAATAGTGTAGGAGACACTGCAAAATACTGCTAGCTAGGCCTTTGGGAAGGATTTCTTTAGGTTTGGAGGAGATACTGAGCAGTTAGTGCTTCAGTGTTCATATATGGAAAAAACCATGTAACACAGATGATCAAAGGGTAAAAAGTAATATGACATTTACACAGCTGTTGCAGTCAGGTTTTCAAATAAATATGAACTCATTATTTATCTCTTAAAGTATTCTACTTCAAGAATGAAATGTAAATCCTCCACAGAAAAGTTCCATAGAACTGGAAAAAAAGTAAACTTATTCAGCCTAACAAAAGTTCAGATTATTTATCTGCTGTTTTGATGTTGTCTTATCTTGCAAAGTACCTTGACATGCTGGAGCCTTGCCTTTGGCCTGTGTATTGACATGGCTTGTGAAAAAGAAAACTGTTAAGAGACTTAAATGGTTCAACCTTTGGGAAAGTAAACAATAGTCAAGATAAAATATTAGGGGTAAATGATTTTTTTTTCTCATTCCAAAATGTCTTGATCACATTGGAAAAAAGCTACAGAAGGGAGTTAGCTAGTGATAGCTACTTGCAGTTAAAAAGACTGCAGTTATTCAGACTTGATATTTATTGCTTATATTCCTTTGTCCTTCCATAAACAACATTAAATTTCATACATGTAGTCGTTAACAGTTAAAGGTTGCTTTTTTAGTTCAGTTCTCACATAGAGCAGCTCTTGCAGCTATAATACTGTCAAACAGAACATAGTTCACTTTATCAAGTTAGGTCTTGACTTCCATTTTTCAGTTTGGGTCACAACAATAAATAGGCCTAATTTTACTGGCTGTAATTCCTCTTCACCATAATTTTCAGGAGCTGAACTTATTTTACAGCTTCTATTTCCCAGTTAAGAGCCCTTGCAATGACGAGGTTTGCCTAGCTGCCATTCAGATAAACTTATTACTGGGCTTCAGAGAGTTCTTTAAGGGTTAACTTCTGAATAGTTCCTTCTGAATGTTGATAGTCCTAACCTGGCACTTCTAACAAACTGTAGCTTTGGTTGTAGTAATAGTCCATTTCAGCCAATTTAGGATTAAACTCCTGTTTCAAGAATCAGTCTCTTCCCTTTCTTCCGTTCCCAAAGTCACATTCCTGCAGCTTCCATTTCTCAGCCATGCAGTAAATTAGAGCAGGTTGATAATGAGAGGTGATAAGAACATTTTCTTGTGAGAGTAGGGCAGGTGTGTTCGCTGATCATGAAACTAGACCTTCCTTTTTCCCATAAAGTTACAGAAGATAAGTTAAATGTTTACATCATGAGTTAAGTCAGAGTAACTTATTGACTGAAAGTTGCAAAGCTGTTGGTATTTTTTCTTATCGCAGTTCTTTACTTTCCACTTCACATAATTTTTTAATTATTACAAATTCAAAATATAGCTGCTAATGATTGTTTGTGTGCATTAAAAATAAAAGATCCTAACCGCTAAGACAGGTATTGTATTGCTTTGGAAATCACACCCATAAAACTTAGCACTCTTTAATATAGTTAAGAATGTGTTTTGCACACTAAAACTGTTACTTTTATGAAACAGCAGCACTGAATAAGCATGTCCTCAGAATTCCCAGACCAAGAGCCACAAGTCTGTTACATTAGGAAGAAACTCTAAATAAAACTTAAGTGTTGCTAGTTTAGAAAATTTTGCTTAGGTGACTTTTCTCAGCAGCCTTAGGCCTCTCTTGTGATTTTTGGATGAGTAACCTGAAACAGCACTTTTTACTGACAGTTATATGACCATGCTTTTCTGGCATAACTTAAAGCTGCAGAACAGAATTTTATGCAAAAAATGCTTGTCCTCCTGCAGAAGCAGTGAAAAAAATGAAATGCAGAAACCATAGCTGGGGATAGTTCAGTTTACTTTCAACTACATTGAGAGTTCAGTTGGCTCAAAAAACCCATCCTGTCTTTTAGTAGAAATGCTGTTATAACCTATTGCTTTTGTTTGGAATGAAAAGAATTAGAGAATAAAAATAAAGTGTTTACATATAAATATTCCCTACAAAATGTTGCTTGATACAGAAATGGGTGACTTGAAATGAACCCACCCCTTCTTTTCTTCAGGTGAATGCAGAGTATGTTAACAGTGTTGCAGAAAGTGTTAAAACCAGGTAAGTCCTATAGAGTATATAGACTGCAACAGCCAGCAAACACATTTTGAACTTATATGTAAAGAATTAGAGCATTTCAGCAATAAATTTCAACTCTACTATCCTGAAGTGGAACTGTTAAGATATGAGGCAAAAGGGTGCACTCTTATTATGTGTATTGTAATACACTGAAATTCAGAACAGAAGCATGTATATCAGTTTATTTTCCTGTTATTATTTCATAGATACACGTTACCTAATCAGACCGGGTCTCATTTTAAGCCTCTGATAAATATTTACTTGAACCTAAGTCTTTTCCACACAAAATTAATGACACAATTCAAGGCACCCGAGGCTACGTGTATTAGGCCCCCACGGACTTCACAGCCCTGCAGTATATTCTGATGTCTGTTGTGTTTCCTAAGTGTCTTTGTTTCCTCATTTGCCTCTTTCTCATGGAGGCAATGGACTTTGGACAGCAGTGGGATAATATCTGTAATGTCAAATACTATTACATAATGGGTAATATGAGATGGGTATTCTTTGCCATGCCAAATTAATGTAAGCGCCATCAAACAAAGGCCTGGTTCCCACTGCAGTTTTGCTTGCTTTTTTCATTCTTTCCCATAGGGGTACATAGCATCACATGCATGTCAAAAAACCTTAGAGCAGCTTGAGAGGAACAACTACTGAATTAAAATGTTTGGGGAAAAAAATACACTTATTGGTAGATTTATTTTGTCTAACAAAAGCTGCCTTCGGAGAAAAGATACAGTGTGGGTAACAGTCACAAAACAGATAAGGCTAATGGCCCTGAAGTGCAGCTGACTGAAAGAAGCTTTTTTCTCATCAATCATAGGAAATGGGGAACTCTGTTCTCAAAACTCCTTATTTCAGTGATCCTATCTATTAAAAACTGAAGTATTTTGTTTTGATTTTTAGCATATTTTGGAGGAAGGGAGAGATTTGGCTTCTAGGTTTGGCTGCTAGAATTGACTGCACATTTTCTTAAATGACTTTAAATGGAAAATTTAATCTTTGGAGTAGAGACTAGACCCAGATTCCCCATACCAAAGCCCCACCCCGGGACAGTATCATTTTGGCTAGAATATGGCATTAGAATTAAAGCAACTGTAAGGAAGCTAGGTGCTCTTGTGCAAGGGGGAACAGTTGTGTGTAGTTCTAGATAGTGGATTTGGTTGTGAATTACTGCTGCATTTGGGCAATCATATCAGGATTATGAGTATCTTTAAATGCAGGAGGGGCAGGATTTCTGAGACACCCTTTTCTTCAGTGTTTTCTGAGACTTCAGCAAGTTACTGTCCTGTCTGTTCTGATGGTTGACAAAGACCCCTTCTTGGTTTTCTAATCTATGTGACTTCATTTCTTTGCTAGAGTTGTGAATTCCGTTTACGGAGGCGCAGACCTAACCCTGGGGAGCTTTTGTGATTGCCTTCAAAAATCTTTTTGAGGAATGTGGTCTCACTAAGTTTTCTTCACAGCTTCCCCAGAGAAATCCAGTCTGGAGTCCTAGAGGTTATTTCTCCTCCTGCTTCTTATTATCCAGATCTTTCCAACCTGAAGCAAATGTTTGGAGATCCAGAGGACAGAGTAAGGTGAGATAGCTGCATAAAAGCTAAGAACTTTTGCTAAGACTGTAAAATGGAAAATTTGGCAAATGTCAGTATTGAGCTGATGATGTTTTTGTATTTCAGAGGGAATGGACCTTAAGTATACTTTAAAAAAAAGTTATTACACAAGGGGAACTTGAGAAAAGCTATGCCGCATGTCAGTTTCAGGGTGAGAGCCAAGTCTTCTCCTTTGGGTCTTAACTAGATACTCTAGGTAACCAGATGGGTAATGCCAATACGCGATAGCCTACATTATCTGGTCATAAAGATAAAAATAGGAAAATCTTTCACATGACAGAAAGGGAGAGGTTCTGTGAATGCACAACGGAAACCCCACAGGGCCTCGTACCTAACTAATAACAAATACTATGAGTTTAATTAATGACCTAATTCTGGTGATCATGGACTTTTTATACTACTTTTAATAATGTATCCTAGCTGGTGAGTTCATTTGCTCATGTCTCCCAAATTCACTGAGACAGATTATAACCTAACAAAATTGATTTATTGGAGGACAGTAATTTCCTTTCATTTAACAATCACTAATACCAGAAGCTACCCCAACAATGCAGTGGAGGAGCTGCAGTACTGGAGTTCAGGTTGGAGGAGATCAGCGAGTACATGTACGCTTGTGTATTGTATTGTATCCTTTAGAACATAAACATATTTACATACTTATACTTAAATTTCAGATATTATTAGATTTGAATATACTTTTATGTTACTTAAGTAATGATAAATTGCTCTGAAGTCTTTTATCAAACATTTATTATCAAACATCAGTTCCATCCTCTGATAAAATGAAAGACTGCACTTTGTGCAGAAAAATGTGTATTTACGTTTAAACCTGGAAAGTTGGTCAACCTGCTTCTGTATTGTTCATCAGTACAAAGCACTTCATTTTTGATCTTTAAATAGTAATCATTGTGTGTTGATCTCTGCTGTTCATAATATATTGAGTAGAATCTTTAAGTCATTTGGCATGAATATACTTGTTAGACATTTTATTTCAGGTTACATTGATACAAATAACAATTTTTTGCTTAGTTTATGATAATATGGGAATTATTTACAAATGTTTAAACTGATTACAGAGGAATTTATATTCACTTAACAATGAGTTAGAATACGCAACCTTGCAATTTAACTGTAGAGCATTAGAAATGCTTTTATTACAGAAATAACTCTTGCAACCCCCTCAAAAACCTTATCAGAATTTGCTGCTTCTATTTAGGTGGAGAACCAAACAGAATTTGGATTACAGCTTTTTAATGCTATATGCCCAACCAAAGGGAAGATTTTATTTGCAGGTATGTTTATATTATCATTAAGTAGCTGCCATATATCTGTATGGATTATTAGCTTTGGCAATTTTGTTTCAAATGCCTCAATAAAACCAGGAATCTATTGTAATTTTCTGTGTATTTTGCCTGTGCTCTTTACAAGCACCCGCATATTTCTGTGCTTATAATCATCTCACATCCAGGTACTATTTGATTAAAACCGCCTGTAACTTCCTGTAATGTGTGAGGCTGAATAACAAGATAACTGAAGCATGAAACCCTTATTTGAATAGGTTTAAGAAAGTCAGAGTTTAACGTGTTTTCGCTTAATGCAGCAAGACAGAATGGTGGTGGTAGGTTCAGGTTACAGCCCAGATCACAATGAACCAAAAAACCTTTACAGGTAGGGAAATATATCAGTACAGTGATACTGGAGAAAAAGTTAAACTGCAAGTTGGTGCAGATCCTAAATTCTCCGGAAGATTTAGAGAGTTAGACTTTAAGAAGATCTCCATGCATCCAGACTTAGGTTTACCCATCATTCTGGGTTTGTGCTGATTTGCAGTCCATAAAGATGATAATCACTGCTAAAGACTCCAAAATTTATGACTGTTCAATAACAGAACAGATCCATAAAAGTTCATGTAGCCTGTGAATGTCAACAGTTTTTTTTAAAAAAGCTCAGAACAGTACTTTGCTTAGTTCTTAGTTTTCCTGGTTCTCCTCCAGCAGGCCTCAGGCTCTGTATGACATAAATACATCACAAGATTCTCAGAAGCAGAAGAGAAAACCACAACAGCAGGCATCTTGTACAATTCTCATCAGCATTTAACACAAACAGATTTGAGTTAGGTTACTCAGGGGTCTATGTTCCATTCTCAAATTTGGCATAGGTACTCAGACGACAGGAGGACAAAGAAAAATGGTGTCTATTGAACAGTTAAGGTTTACTGGAAAATTAAGTATTTTCCTGTGACTTTCTTACATTTTTAAGAATTCTGCCAAGTTTACTAAGTCTACTAAGTGTGGTAGAGCATTAAAGCATGGGAAATTGTGAAGGGAAATGTTAAGTAGGCTGCCAGACACTTAATGTCCCTTTCTGTTATAAAGTTCTCCAAGCATTCATGTTTGCATGGAAATGACTTACTTATGTATTTTTGAAAAAATTTGAGAATACGTTTTCTTATCTGAGACACTATAAAGAACTGAACTGCGTTATCTGGGGCAAAGACTGGATTGTGATGATCTGGTGGTATTTTTGGCTGCATTCAGAGTTTTCTTAAAATCTGTGCTTTCCTCATACCACTACCTAGTATATCCACTTCTTTGTGTGTTCAATTTGCAGCTGTTTTTGTAGCACAGATGCTGGTCTGCCCCAGAAATACTCTGTAGAACACAGGTGAAAAGAAGGAACACATGCTGCCATAGTTAGCTATGATCTTCCTCCATTTGGAAGCCTTGTATTAGTGGAAAGCAAATAACTTGAAAATCTCTTTCCTCAGCCTGATACAAAGATTTACTTCAATAATCTTAGGGAAAACTTGAACTAACTTAGGCTTTATTTACTATTTTGTCAGGAATAGTATCATTTAGTGACTGCGTTTGTGAATTTTGAAAGAAGATAAGGATATATAATTAGTGTACAGATTAGTCGATGTAATGAGTCAGGCAAGATCTTTGCTGAATAAATACATAAATACTGATGAATCAGGATTTAAGCAAGTAGCTTTGTGAAGTCCATTGAAGCCAACAGGGTTACACTGTGGATGAACCTTACATACTGATCAAACATAATCTTTGAAAAAAGACAATAAATTCCATCAGTCATCTCATCTCTTCTATTGAACCATCTCTTCTACTTTGCCTGTCTTCTATGTAAGCTGAAGCCAGGAAAATTCAAATTAGTATTTGAGTACTACGTACTAAACATTTGGGATGACTACACATAGTATAATTTAATGGAAAAGAACTTACACTGAAATCTCTAAGCAATAGCGAATGCTCTTCAAGAAGATGTGCTTTACTGGACACAAATTACAGGGCTCAGTACAGGGTTAAATAAAGTTTTAATGGTCTGTGCTAAATAGTATAGCAATGTACATTCTCCAATATTCACATATTCAGTTAAAACTGTCACCTTCAGAAAAGACTGTTTCGGACTTCTCAGTATGCAAAACTATTTTCAGTTCATAATGATATTCACACCCATTTTGCATCAGAGTCTCTGTATTTTTCATCTTTACTATTATATGCTTTCTGCTAGTGTTTCTTCATATGGTGGTCTCACTAGATTTTTGAAATACTCCTCTCTCCGCCTTCTGTCCTTTTTTGGGTGGCCCTGAATTTCTTTTTCAGGATTCTCTGAAACTCTCTGATTCCTTGCTCTTCTCCTTTTAGATCTAGCCAATTATTACTGGATAATCCTCTTAGTTCATTTAATTTTATGCAAGATATCTTGTAAATTGATGTCTTGGGTTTTGTTGTTGTTCTCTTCTGCACAGCTGCCACCTCAGCTCAATCTCTAGATTTCAGAGTCTGTTAAGAAGCATGCATCTCGATCCGTTCTGTCTCCATCTATCTCTTTTTTGTTACCTTACCATCAGCAAAAGCTATCTTCCAAATTCATTCTACTTCTTCCTGGGCTCACTGTTGACAACACGTTTCTGCCCCACCGTCCCTACTCTCGTAGTAATGGCCAAATTCAGCTAAAAGCTCTGGGCCTGCTTCAGCTCTTGCTGCTGACTCTGTGCTGATTCAGTTGAGGACACAAAACCAGCAGGAAATCATGCTGCTTTTTTTTTTTTCCCCTCATAGTATTAATTTTCTATCTGTTTAGCTTTCTGAACCAGATTCCAGTGTCACCAGGCAAGCACCAGAGCCAAGGAAGTACAGCAGCTAGATCAACACTGCACCCAAACAACATTTTCCTGAAGGTTTAGCCTCCTCTTCCTGTGTTTTTCACACCCATACCAAATTGAAGCCCTGAATTACTCGCTCCTTAATTATCTCCGGAATTCATTTCTTTCTTTTGTGTCAGTACCTCTAAACTCCTTGTTTGGATTCATTATCCTCAGCTTTAGTAATAAGAGCAGCTTCTGGTTTTTCAGATCCCACATTCTTCTCTGAAACCCATACAAAAATGCAGCCAAGGCATTTCCCATTTCCTTGATGGATGTCTGCCTCCTTTTCCAAGTATCCTGTAGCAGGCTCTACTGCTGTATTCAGTCTCAGCCTTTACACTGTCCTTCAGTGGGATTCACAGCACGTTCCTTCTTTCATCAGTTGTGTTCCCTGAAACAACTTGCTTTCTACTGCCATCTCTGTAATCATCCACGGTTCTTCTCAGTCACCTTTTAGGTACAACAAAGTCTGCCCAGGCTACTCAGGAAGGCATTAACCATCTGCTTTACACACCTTTCTTTTTAAACAGTTTGCTCCTGCTGCTTATCAGTGCTATACAGCTTGAGTACAAAGTGTCTCTGGTCTTCTTCCTTAACCTCTTTTTGTTTAATTTTTTTCTAAGTGAGATCTCTTTAAGGTAGGGAGTCCTCCTTCCTTGAAAAGGGAGAAGCACCCATGGTGTTATGGTTCCTCCTGTAAAAAAAATATTTAATGAATGATACCAAAACAGAGATATATGTAGAAGCTAAATAGCAATTCACTGTAGTTTGGCCCAGCTTCAGTTCACGTTATACAGCAGTCAAATGCAATGTGGTTGTCACTTACATGTGACTGGCAGAAATAAAACTACCACTTGCCTCCTCTTTTTTTGTTGCTCTTTTTTTTTCCCCAGCTGGAAGATGACATTATAGCCAAACCTGATTATATTCAAAGTATAAGAAACTTTGCTGCTAAACAGTCCCAAGATTGGATGATTCTTGAGTTCTCCCAGCTTGGATTTATTGGTAAGTATTACGATCTCAGCAGGGTCAACTGGATTTGGAGCCATGTGGGTTGTGTGTTTTTAAGTAGGTCTCCTTCAGAATTACATTCAAAGCATTGAAGGACTTAGGAAAGCTCCCACTGAAAGTCTTTTACCTTTTGTGCTCTTTAAAACTGTCTTTTTAATGCAGTCTCCTCAGCATAGGATCTAGTAGCTGGATTCCCATAAGAAGCAAATTGTTCCACCCCAGGGCACTATGTGCCCCTATAGCGTGTAGTCTTCTCTTCAAGACAGAAATTTGAACAATCTATTAAAACAATCTGCTTCCTTTCCTTTGTGAAGCAGAACATGCATCCCATATGGTAGGGGAGGTTTTTACTATTTTTAGTAGTACGTTTCTTTTTAGATTTTTTTCTTTGGTTCTAATACAATTTACTTGTGATAACACCTTATAAGCATTAAGTCAAGTAAAGAAATGTGACAAAATCTGCTTACACAAATAGCAAGAGAATTAAATGAATAGGGACAGTACTTTAAAAACAATACTTTTTATATCAAGGTCTTAATTTAAAGATACTCAGTATAGGATTGCCAGTCAAATTGCATGTCTAGCAATTTGAGGAATTCTTTGGCCTTTGTTTCATTTGACACACTGATACAGGTGACTGGCAGATTTGTGTTTGGAGCTAGGTCATACTACATAATTTATTAGTCCACTGGTTGACTATGTGAGAATATCTCCGGGCATGGGATGGATATCTTTTCAAAATTCCAACAAGCTGGAGGATAGGACTCTAGAGCTGGAGTCTGTGAAAATTTCACTGAATATCAGGGTTACATCCATGTGTTTAAAGCCAGAGTAAACATAAAGCTGGTGATTTTTGCACAGCAATAAAAATATCTGAATATGCAACTTCTTGTCTTGCTTTCAGGAAAATTGTTTAAATCAGAAGACTTGCCACTCATAGTGCATTTTTTTCTCATGTTCTATAAAGATAAGCCCATAGACTGGCTTATAGACCACCTGCTCTGGGTTAAAGTGTGCAATCCAGAAAAGGATGCAGTAAGTATGTCTATGGATTTGTGAACATAACTAATATTTAAACACACTCAGTGATGAAATAGTTTATTTTTAATAAGCGAATTAGGAATCCCTCAGACATGACTTTGGAATTTGTAGGGAAAAATCCACTGCAGATCTGCATAGAGTCGCATGATGTTTGAGCCCACTTGGGCATATGGTGAGGCCTAACTCACAGAATTTCACATTTCCACATCAATGCTGTTTTGCCTCCTTCAGCTGCCTGCAGCTGGTCATGTAGACAGCCCTGCAGCACTAAAGAACATTTTGAATATGTAAACCTATGTGAACTATCACTTCTCATCATCTTCTGCTGACCCCCAAAATGAAAGTCAGTAAAGCATACCTTTTACAGTCACAGTAATTCTGAATTTTGCATACCAGTTCCTTTCTTTCAGGAAGCGGAACTTGCTTTAGATCTTTTACTACCTGGGAAAATTTGACTGTTTGGCTGAAAAAAGATAATGCAGGGAAATGTGAGTCAAAATAACTAAATGATACTGTCCACTGAAAATGAAAGAAACAGTTGTGTGGGACTGTAAAAGGTGCCATTTCTAGTACTAAAGGTGAGCCCAATGAAATGTTAAGTATTTCTTTATGCCCTTTTGCATTCTTTCTTTCACTGGTCTTTGGTGCTGGTCACTACTTACACCTTTCTTGTATAACAGAGTGTGACACAGAGGATGGACCAGTTCTGGTCCTTCTTGATTTTTAAGGCTCAAGAACTTTATTTGATTAGTGTAGCCAGTCCCCACTCCAGGTGTTTGCACATATTACATTTGTGTTGATAAAGAAGGAAGAAGAGATAGATAGGAGCTGTGCAAAGCAGGAGATTGAGGGGAGTGGAACAAACAAGCTTCACATTTTGCTGCATAGGAGAGGAGCCTCTTGTGGATAGCATAAGGTTGATGGTTTTACACTTAGGAATGCCACTGAAGAGTCTCCATTCCCACTTCATACAGATAGGAGTAAGCTTTGAAATCCTACTCCATGGGTTAGGGTGGCTCATATGAGTTAGAGTGAGCCTCAGGTACCTTTAATTTAGGTTCTTGTATGCCTGTGATAACAGAAAAAGATACGATTAATGTTAACATCACCCATTCAAGATCTAACGTGCCAACTTCCATCTGCTAGATGAAACACTTTACTTTTATTTTTTAAATGACTGTACTAGCTTCAAAGACCTGACTCATACCTAAAATGAAGCTCTGTTCCTCAAAGTCAGGCAGCCAGCTCATGGGAGTCTCCTCTGGCCAAGCCAAAACAGAGTGGCATCGGCAAGTTTCTAGTGAGTTTCACTTCTGCAATTGCAATTTCAATTGCTGTGGGTAGCAAAAACCTACTGAGACAAGTCAAGTCTAATGCTACCCTTGGGTGGGAATGACCAGTGGCATGACCTAATGGGACTACTCATGACAATATGGAAAATGGCGGCTGGAAGAAGGACAGGGATCCCAGGGGCTGCTCCTCTTCTGTTAGACAGGCTGAATCAGTGGATTTTCCTAGGGGCACCAAGAAGCAAAATTGACAGAAATACACATGCTTTCCCCTTTTCAAGCAACTAAGAGTATCACTAAGTGATCGCACACTATGCCTCACAAGTGAGTTAGCAGGGCACTTGTTTGTGGTTATTATGTGCCATCCTGTGGTGATGGGTGTTTGGCACATGTTTTCTTGCCTGAGCTGAGTGTTAGCATATCAAGATTCAGCTACATTTGCTCATGTAAAAATAAAATTCTCCACAGTAAGCTATTTTGTAACATTACATGTAATGTTACAAAGTGTACTAAACTGGAAAATCAGGATTGAAATACAGTATCCAAGGGCATTATCTAATTGTCAGAAGAAAGATACATAACTTATAGCACATTATAAACCTTCCAAACACAGTAGAAAGAGACAAAATGATAAAGGTTGAAACGTAACTTTGAATCTAAATCAAGGTCAGTTTGGTCAAAATAGTTTAATTAGAATGATATGGCAAGGCCAACAGAAATGAAATTTGCTAGAAATGGTAAAAAACGTGAATCAGTTTCAGATCTGAGGTCCATTTTTTTGAATTAGTGGTGGATGAGCCTTCAAATCTACATAGCACCACTAGAGGAATTACAAATATTAGGTCTAGAAATGGTGTATTTGAAAGAAGATGACTGTTAATATAAGGATTACTCATTTAACTATAGATAAAAAACTCTGTACCCATACCCTCAAGTGTGTAATGAAATTGCTGTAACTCAGTTTGTCTCTCCTTTATTTTAACCCTTTTGCTTTCTTTCAGACACACTGTGAAAAGGAAAAGGCAAAGTTACGTATCCGTGCTAAACCATCTCTTTTTCAGCATGTGGGAATATTTTCATCACTGGCTGGGAAAATACAGAATTTGAAGGTAAGGATAAGAAACTATTGCCATATTTCTAAATTATATGCTTGTGTTCTGACTTGTTTCTCAAATCAGTTTCAAGAATTGCATCTTGGGCGTTAGATGCATTTCTGTATCCAAGAATTCTGGTTTACAGATCTGGGGGAGAATATTGGTCTGGTGTCTAAACTGCAGGTGGGGCATATCCACAGCATACAGCTTCTGCACAAGTATCTTTGACTCTCTAATCTGAACACTTGTATGCATCATAGTAGCATTTCATGGCACCTTCTGCACTGTACAAAGTTTCATGTGCTCTGCCCCATACAAACGCAGCGGGCTATGATGGTTTGTTTTGAACGAATAGTCCACAATCCCAGTGCAAGGGACTAGTAAGAAGAAGGACAAGGGTGTGCTATTGTAACAGCCATAGATTTTAGGGAGAGTTTGGATGGTAAACAGTGATCTACCATAAGAACAAGAGCAATGAAGTACCAGACTTCACGGATGTCCTGATGGCGCCATTTAGACTAGCCGTTTCAGTTGCTGCATTGGATCAGAGTAGAGGTTCGTGTAGTCTTTATCAGAGACCAATATCAGGTGTTCTGGCAGAAGGCACTGTATACAACTATGAAATAGCCTACTGTGGAGAATTTCATTATTAAATCTAGGCAACTAAGAAATAATCAGTACAACTCTATCTACAAACTGCAACTCTGAGTCTCAGTGACTACACTGAAATGAATATTTCTATTAGAAATAGATTGCGTGGGTTTTGACACTGAGGAAATACTTTTCTGGAACATACAAAATACTATACAAAATATTGGAACACTTTTTTTCATTATGTGAGTGATATTCGATTTCTTTATATCCAACAGGATAATGATTTTGGCAAAAATGTGCTACATAAAGCACATAATAATCCACCTGCAAAAGTGAGTACAAGCCTAAAAACGTATCAGCAATATACCTTGGAGAAAGTTTATAAAGGACAAGACTGTTTTTGGGCTTCAGCTCCAGTGGCAGGGGACTACATCAGCTTCACCTTTTTAAATCCACTGAAAGTTGAAAAGTAAGTATTACATGATACGGAATATCTAGTCAGGAAATGATTGAGCCCATTCAAAATCACCAGTGCTCAACTGTTTGCTTAAACCATAGCCTCATTACTGACAAGAAATCTATGATTTATTATTTATGTGCTCCCCTTCTTGAATTACAGAATACATTTCTTGCTTGGTAATTACAAATTTGGTAATTTTTTTTTCCTTTTATTTCTTCAGTTTAGTATTTCACATTCTATTGTGAATATTCTCAAAAGAATTTGGTTTTAATGAGTTTCGTCAAAGGAGTCAGTGAAAGGTTTATTTCTGTATTTGTCAACAGAAAGGCTGTTTGCTTGATGTCATGTCAAAGGCCACGTCCCAGACCAGACACTTACCAGTGTAGGTGAAAGCAAAGAGAAAATATTCACTATTGTGGGGAAATAATGAAGAGTGAATTAATAAAGGTGGGATTCAGTTGAAGATTCAGATATTTGAATGCAGGTGTTTACAGTAGAGAAGTCTATGTAAGGTAGATGTGTAAGCTCCTACTATACATAACAGATAAAGATCTTGATAAGGTGAATGGAAGCTAGACAGCTATTTATCTCATTTGCTGTTTGATCACCTGAGTCAGTTGCTGAGTCTCCTTGTCTGTACTGAGTATATCCCCATTGCCTGTAATGAAAACTTGAATGCTTGGGTCACAGCCAGATTTCTAACTTCACATGTTTGGATCTACAGCTAAGTCCCACCTTTAATGTTTTTTTTATACTAAGAGATGAAACTATCTTCTCTGTTTTCACATCATTCAGCTTGGGTGTCTTTTAAAGGAAAATATCTACAGCTTAAGATAGAGAAGTGTTTTTCAAAAAGTCTTACTGTATGAACAGTAGAAACTGAGGCTGGCACCAAAAGGAGCCGTCGTGCCTGGTTCAGCAAAGTTTCTTCTCTCTTTGTCAGACTGGAGAACAGACCTGTGTTAAAAAATTAATCTAGCAAGAAATATGGTTCCAGGAAAGTGACACAAATTACCCCAATTACCATATTTTTGTAATGATATTCATAGAGAAAAACTCCTTCACTGTTGTTACACTTCCTCCCAAAACTGGTCACAAAACTAGATGACTTCCATTTCTGCAAAGATTGTAGATTTCCCTTTTATTTTAAAAAGTTGTAAGAAAGCAAGTCTGTATCTCTATCTAGTAAGCTGCACCAAATGACAATTGTTATAATCAACACTGGTGTTCTGTGATCAACACTGTTAATTAACTGCATTATGCTTTGGAAAACTTGGTAGCCTGCATTTTGCATTTTCCTGTTACTAGGGAGTTATACAGGATGAAGCTAACTTACATACTGTGTTGCCATCACACTGCTAACCTATGAAAAAGTATAGTTGATCCTATAATATTTGGTGTACTTCTTAGGTTTTGATTGTTTGATACCAGAGGAGGGAGGTTGATGCTTTAAATTTCCTTAGCTCTTTTTGGATCCAAAACCCTAAGAACTCTAATGCCAAAATATAAAACCAAAGAGATATATTTTTTTAAAATCTCATAGGTGTTTTTGCTTGGATTCTTGCTTTGACAGTGCTGTTGCTCAGTGGCTATACAGATTATTTAGAAGCACCTGATCAGTAATGATAAAAAGGGGGATTCTCCTGGCATGTAGCATATGGTCTTGTAAAACCAGGCATTTTTGCTGCCATTGCATTCCAGAACCCCATCTCACTTCAGCCTTAGGATGGTAGGAACAGATGAGAGGGCAGACCTTCCTTGGCCATTTAAACCTGTAAAGTTAATTTATTTGGAACTTGAGCACTGAAAAGGGGAACACTTGCATTTTGTGGTTCCAGAAAAAGATGTTTTTAATGCTTCTTCTGTCTAAAATGAAAAGCCTTTAGCATGGTTTGGTCACACATTGGAAAGTTTCAATGCCTATTTCTGTTCTCTGCAGCCCATGACATATTAAAGAAAAGGTATGTGAATCTTTCCATCCAAACTGGAAAGCATTACTTTCCTACAACTTTTCTTAAGTATAAAATACTTAGAAATAACATACCTTTCCTATCAGGTTCTTCTTCAGAAGTGGAAACATGGAGCACCCTGGCGATAAGCTGTTTAACACAACTGTGGAAGTGTTGCCAGCTGATGTAAGTCTCTCATTTCCAACTGCAATACAGAGTGCTATTTCATTTTAGAATGATGTTCAGCATAAGATGTCATGCCCTAGAAAATACTTCTGGAGATCTTTTTGTTTTATTTTTCACAGGAAATGCTAAGTAAAGAACTGGTTGACAATAGAAGCAAATTTAACCACCCAGTAACCAAAGATGGATATTTACAGATAGGTAAATAGTTTATTGTCACTTCAAAACCTGAAATTTTGTTCTTACATATAAAGTGGGTTTGCATTTGAGAATTTCATTAACTCTGTAATAAATACAACATTCCAAGGTGAGCTAGGAAAGAAAACAAACCCATTGCACTCCTGCATATTACAGTATATGATGTTTAACCACTGACTATCCTATTTTAATAATGAGGAACCCTACTAGCAGTAGCGAAAGCCAAGACATTTAATTATAAGAAAAACTAACAGCACTCTTTGCAAGGTCTTAATAGGATGTATTGGGTTGTATCTGTGGCAAGGTTTTGGTAGTGGGGGGGCTACAGGAGTGGCTTCTGTGAGAAGCTGTTAGAAGTTTCCCTCATGTCCTCAGAGCCAATGCCAGCTGGCTCCAAGACCACTGGCCAACGCCGAACTTATCAGCGACTACGGTAGTGACTCTGGGATAACAGAGCTAAGAAGAGGGGAAAGTTGCTGCTGAGCAGCAACTGTAGCTGGAGAGAGGAGTGAGAATCTGAGAGAGAAACAGCCCTGCAGTCACCAAGGTCAATGAAAGAGGGAAGGAGGTGCTCCAGGCGCTAGAGCAGAGATTCCCCTACAGTCCATGGTGCAGACTGTGGTGAGGCAGGCTGTGCTGCTGCAGCACATGGAGGACCATGGCGGAGCAGACACCCACCTGCAGCCTGGGGAGGACCCCACGCTGGAACAGAGGGATGCCTGAAAAAAGGCTCTGTCCTCATGTGAAGCCCATGCTGGAGCAGTTCATTAAGAACTGCAGTGCATGGGAAGCACCCACATAGGAGTTCATGGAGAATTGTTACCCATGGGAAGGACTCCCTGCTGCAGCAGGGAAAGAGTGTGAGGAGCCCACCCCCTGGGGAGGGAGGTAGAGAACTAGGAATAAAGTTAAACCCAGGAAGAGAGGGGTGAGGGGAAGGTGTTTTTAAGATTTGGTTTTATTTCTCATTACCCTACCACAATTTGATTGGCAATTATTTAAATTAATGTTTTTTCCCCAAGTCAAGTCTGTTTTCCCATGATGGTAATTAGTGAGTGATCTCTCACAATACTTTTTTTCCCTAATGTTGTATCCCTGGAGTTAATTTTTTAATTTGTAATTTAGAGCTTTTCTGTAAGTATATTTCATGCTAATACATGTTTGTATAGGTCTTGGTTTATTTTTTATTTAGGGGCTTTTGAAAATGGAATTGCAGAAGGCAGTATCAATCAGTCGATGGGAAAAATACAGGCTATTCGTCTGTCAGTCAATTCTGATTCTCCTGTATGGGCAATACTTAGTGAGGTGAGCATGTTAACAAAAGCATTTTAATTAAAGCTTTATTAGATGAGTGTCAGTTCTTCCTACCATACAGTACAGCTAATCATAGTATCATAGAATAGTTAGGGTTGGAAAGGACCTTAAGATCATCTAGTTCCAACCCTCCTGCCATGGGCAGTGATACTTCACACTAAACCATGTCACCCAAGGCCCCGTCCAACCCAGCCCCGAACACTGCCAGGGATGGAGCATTCGCAACCTCATTAATTTGTATTTAATTTCAAATGGGGTTTTGTGTGGAAAAACACAAGTGGAGAATTATATTAGTTATTCAGAGGAGAGGTTAAATTTACTTCATAGAAAGTGATGGAAATGCTCAATTGGGATGATTCTCTAGTTTTGAAGTGCTGTAAATACAGTCACTAGAATTTGGGTCATGATAAACAAACCAACCAAAGGAGACAGGGAGGCTTTTCTAGATTTTTTGAGTTACTATCTTGGATATTAATTATAATATGCAAACATTTTCAGATTAATGTGATTTTGTGATTCTTCAAGTATTCTCCCACGTGTCTGAATTTGTGTGAACCCCTAAGTAGAAAATACTCAACAGAAGTCACTGAAGAAATTACTACAGACTTAAAGCCATACTTGGAAGGAAGGAAATGCTAAAGTCTTAGGCAATGCTTCTGCAGGCTTTAGAAAATAAGACATTTTGTTTTTTTCCAGGTATTCATCAAGACATCTGAAAACTGAAAAAAGAATATCTAGTTTGTCGCTTGTTACAGATTGTTTAAAAACAGCAACCAAAAAATGGCTGGGTAAAAAGAGCAAATCCAAACCCATTTAATTCTTAATACTGTGTTATTAGGAAAGAGTTGAGATAACTATTGAACCTTTATATAAGGAATACTGGAAGCTATGAAGAACCTGATTATTTTAGTAATTTCTATAAAATGTTCTTGAGTAAGGTGTCATAGGTAAAAATCTCACCTTAACTTGGCAACGTTCAATGTAGATTATTATGCACAAATAACAAGGCAATACAAACTGTCTCAGGGATTAAAGCATGTAAGTGTGGTAAGTTTCACTGGAACTAAAAATATGGACATTTTTGAAAAATATTAAGGATACAGTTTGCAACTCCACTAAAAGCCAGTCAATTTTGGGGGGAAAATAAAACTGAAGGAAAAGTAGTCAATATTTACTGCAAGTATTTAGAGCAGTCCACAGAGACAGGAGCAACTTAACAATATGAAAATGGATCTCAGACTTAATGGAAGAAGTGTGTTTCAGCCTTAATGTAGCCTAAGTTACATTTAATTATTTTTTTAAATGGAAAGTGCCTACAGTATACCATTTGAATAACTTGAAATTTAAACGGGCATTTTTTGGAGGATTGTAAAACTTTTCAGTGAATTGTGCATTGAATTAACTGCAGGAAAAAAGTAAGGGTATTATGTGTAACTATATTTTTTGTAGAAAAAAATCTAAGTAAAATGCTTGATGGTATAATTTGATAATCAGTATGTACTGATACTTAAATCCTGGTCAAAAAGGTATAGTCAGTATACATTTGAAAATAAATGTTAAGCCACAGTAGTGTCATTTGAAATGTTTTTGGGAAATGATAATCCACCTTGGACATCTACCTGTGCAGAACTCCCGCATCACTTCCTTGGCACTTGAAGCACAACTGCGCCCTCATTCTCCTGCTCATGCATTGCATCCTGACAGCACTGTGAGAAACAAACTACACTGTGCACTTGGGTGTGGAGTTGTATTAAATAGATTAAATAAATGAAGAATTGTATTCTTAATGCAAGAGTATTTTTATTTAGAATATGATTAAATTTATTTTATTACATTAAAAGAGTTCAGAAGGGTGTTTTTTAAAGGCCTCCTCTAATATTTTGATAATTTACAGTATTGTTTATATACTGCGGTGCTATACATATGTGAGTGTAGAGAGATATATATATGTACACATGCCTGCGTGTATGTCTTGGAGCAAATATCGCAGCCCTTACCAGGCTAAGAGTTCAATGCAGGTTAAGAATTAATGCAGTAATTCAGAGTGCTTAGCAATACACAGAGGGACACCTTTTATCCATCAGCACTTACATTAAAAATAAGGGTTGAGTGAAACTGAGACCACTGGATCGTTAAAAAGCAGCAGCTAAAACTGCAGCTAGGGAAAGAAGGGAAATAAAGGGGCTCTGCATCCAACTATATGGCACAAGAAGGGCAGAGCCGCCTCAGATCCTCTTGTTCTCTGCTCATACAGGAGCCTGAGATATTTAGTCACAAAACCTTGTACTAGAAAATAAAACACAACTTGTATTACATTAAAGGAAGTTAAAATTGAGTTCTCTCAAGTAATTCTTTCCCTGAACCTGAAGTGCTTTAGCATTTTCGGGGAAAAACAAAGTCAGCAGGGCCCTCTACCCAAAATGGCAAAGCAAGAGATAGCCTACAGAACACAAGTGTTTTCCTGAAGAGCTTTAGAAACTTGTATAGGTATGAAAATGATTAAAGTGTGGGTCTTCTCCTGATGCCTCAGTTCAGTTCTTAGCATATCGTAGCTTTTAGTTCGTTCACCAAAATCACATCATGTCATGGGGATTATCTTCATCTTCAGGATCTTGTCAGGCGCTTCAGAATGGCAAATTCTTGTAAACTCTGTAACATTATAGTCTGAACAGCAAAAGAAGTAGGAATCAAAGCAGAAGCAGCATTTCGTGTAGAACATTTTACTAATTAAGTGTGTGATCTAATAATAACTTAGAATCTTCTTTTCCCATTGCTTTTACTGCAACCAAATCACAAGCAGGGAGCGGCATTTGCATTCAGGCTGCCTTGTACTCACCTGTTACAGAAAAGTGTCACTGTAATGAGGTGATTCATGGAACTCACTAAGAACTTGCCCACAAAGTTTAAGCTGACAAGCAGTATGCTTTATTGCAGTGCTGGGGGACACAGGGGATAGCTCCTCCTAATGTGTCTCCCAGCACTGCAATAAAGAACACCTGCTCATCAATGTAAACTTTGTTGGTGAGTTCTTAGCAAGTTCTATAAATCAATTTGGCAACCCAGATGGGACTCTCTCTGCTCAGCTGCAGGACCTGCTGAGGACAGGGCTCGCTGGGGCCCTTGGGAATTTTTCCCAGAGGGACCTATCAACTCATTCAGATCACTGTGGGAGCAGGCAAGGACCATCTTTAAGAAGGTGTTCTTTTGTAAGTATTGCTTTGTTTTGGTTATTCTGTAAGTTGTTCCGTAAGTCGTATGAGACATCCTGCACAGGAATTTGTTTGGTGAGACACAGAGGTCTCGTTTGGATTTTGATGGGTTAACCTTTGGAGCTTTCCCTAAAGTGAGACACAGAGTTCTCGTAGGAGGGCATACACCTGGCTGCTAGTGCCTGATTGGTATACATCTGGAACTCCTGTCTATGACTTACTGGTATTTGACCTATTTTTGTGGATTATCACGGTAATGATTTTGGTACTGATGACTTGATATGGTTACGGCTGTACTGTACAACTAATGTTGTGATTGCATCATTAATGGTTGTTTGTCTGACTGGATTTTGTTTCTCTTTCAGGTGTTGTATCTGTGTGGAGTGTGCTTGTGGGATCCCTTGTATGTGTGTGTGTGTTGAGGGCAGGGCTTGGTCAGTGGGGCACGTAGCTGCACCAAGAGATGCTGTTCTGCATGTATTTGTTGTCAGGGTCACACTGAAGTTTTTTGTGTAATATACGATTGCTATGTTTTGTAAGAAAGAATCTTGTTTTGGGGTACTTGTTGCAAGAAATCAGCAGGAAATTGGAAATTGATTGGCAATTACATGTTCCATATAGGCCTCAGGCCAGTGGACAAGTAGAAAAAATGAATCATCTAATCAAACAAATCAAACAAATCAAGAGGCAAATTTGTATTGGTATCAGGAGTTACCATTGGCCTTACTAAGAATCAGAACAAAGCCTTGGTCAAAGGAAGGAATTAGCCCATTTGAGAGTCTATATGGGAAACCATATCAATCCTAGTTTAAAGGGGAAGATCTTCAGGAAGTAGGAGAAGGCTGTTTCTGACAGTTTTCTATAAACTTAGAAAACAATTGGAAGAGATAAATAAAAGAGTACTAGGAGCCAGGGCAAGAGGCTTGGATTACCCTATCCATCCTTTTAAATCCGGAGATTGGGTTTATATCAGAATTTTTCCAGGTGACCAGGAAATGCGAACTGCAGCGGGTCTTAGAAGGCTCGAAGGCAGGTGCGTGGCGGACGCTGAGCATAGGTAATGAAGGAAGGGTGCCAAACTGGGACGGGCTGGGAGCCTTAGAAACAGCCCCAACAGCAACATTTGGGAACCAGGAGCTGTCCTGAGCGCAGCATGCATCCACTGGATGGGGCTTTCAGACTTTCTTCCTGGCTGTTCAGTGAGGATTTTCACAGAATCACAGAATGGTTT
>WYDI02022846.1:0-20589 GCA_009867235.2 Psittacus erithacus
TGCTGGCTGTCACCAAGCACCTTGTTGTTTTTCATGTGCCTTAGCATGCCTTCCAAGAGAATCTGCTCCAAGATTTTGCCAGGTACAGAGGTGAGACTGACTGCTCTGTAGTTCCCCAGGTCATCCATTTTCCCCTTCCTGAAAATGAGGGTTATATTTCCCTTTTTCCAGTCAATGGGAACTTCACCTGACTGCCAGGATTTTTCAAATATGATGGGCAGTGGCTTAGCAACTTCATGCGCCATCTCCTTCAGGACCCACAGATGGATTTCATCAGGTCCCATGGACTTGTGCATGTTCAGGTTCTTAACATGGTCTCAAACCTGATCCTCTCCTACAGTGGGCCTAGGGTCTTCATTCTCACAGTCCCTGCATCTGCCTTTCAAGACTTGGGTGGTGTGGTCAGAGCAATGCACAGGCAGCCTGTCATTATAAATAGATCTTTCTACAAATTCCTGCACCTGTAGGTTCAAAATGAGCTGTCCCCAGTGTTCTGTTTGATATTTAAGCTATTCAACAGCATGACACCCATGAAAGACAAAATTACTACTACAGAATTGCTCTTGTACAAATTTTAAAGGAATAAAGCAAAAACAACTGCAGCATAATATATAAACCTCAAAATAAAAAGGAAAAAATTAAGAGGACCCTTTTACTCCAGCATACCACATCCATGAAACATCACACACACTGCACTCATGTCCATAATTTATTTTAGCAGTGACTGCTAGACTTTCCATTATAAAATTTCCAGCTTCAGACACCCCTTCTCATTTCTACAGCTCCACATTAACTAGCTCCAGCCTGCCTCATGTACCTTGTCTCTCTCTGCTTCTCAAAAGCAAAGTAATTTCACCTCCTCTTCCTCTCTTTGCACATTATTATCCACTTTCCTCTCTGCATTTCACGTGAAAAGCTGTTCTAAATATTATCTCTTCGCCTAATTAACTCAAGGAATTCTTCTAATCTGCCAAACTTTCTACTTTCCTTTTTGCCCGCAGAAATTGCAATTTGCTTCCTTTCCCCTCTCAAACCTAGTTTACTACAGCTGGATTCTGCTTCTGAAGTAGGAACTGAAGTTCTGCTGTTCTCAATTGAAAACTCAGGAGCTATAAGCTGCTCACACTAGGGCAGAACTACCAAGAAAACCAAAACCTTTAGATCCCATAAAATCACTTTGGATGTTTTGGATGCTTTTCAGGAAAGGGATGATTCTCTGACTCTTCTGGGCTTTTTATTTCAATTTATTAGGTGTCATTTTCAGGCTACTTCTACAAGCAGGCATAATTCTGCTCCTTGCCAGGTTTACCATGCCTGTAGGAGACACAGATCAATATAAAAAATATGAAAGAGTATAAAAAGTATACTCCTCAGAGTTAATACTCAAATCTTCTTTGTCATGACTTATATGATGACTCCAAATAGAATGTATTTTACCTTACAAGCATTTCTAATGATCACATCTCTCTTCTAGTAATTCATATTGCATTGCTTTAAAAGAAATGCAGTAAAATTAAACTCTCATGAGCACCGTGAGCTACAAAGAGAATTAGAAGAAATCCTACATCTTAATGAGGCTGTCATAAAAAAGAGAGCTGCAGCTCTTAAATATCTGGAAGGTAAGTATCTCTCTTTCACAGGGTGGTAGGCTGGAAAGCTGCTACCAAATGCTTTTGTGGTCCTTGCTTGGAATGCAAGAAATTCAGCAGAAAGAGTGTTGGTTTTCATGCTTTCCTAATGTTTTTCTTGATGGCAGGAGCCTCCAACTGGAAAAAACAAGCATGTCTGCTGTTCCAGACAGCCAGTTCAAATGCTTCCACAAGGAAATGTGAAAGGAATGGGAATGTAAAAAAGACCCCTAAAGACAGCAGAGGAGAGAACCACAATAGGTGCTGCTCCCTCGGGCTTCTTGGAAGGAATGCCCTTGCCTCCTGTGCACCTCAGCCCCTGTTCCACCTACCAACAGCGAAGAAGTGTCCCACAGGTAATTGCTGCCTGTGATACCATGGCATACAGAGCAGAGGTGCTCCACTAACATAGAGATTCAGTTACTCTTAGAAGCTAAGTCAGGACTCAAATTCAAAACCAAATTACCTCAGCTCAGTAAGTTTAGGGCTTGTCAGCCAAGTAATGGTGTCTGTCTATACATAATCTCTTGGCTTGCAGAAAAGGTAGAGTAATGCAACTAGATGCAAAATCTGAATAAATTTGACTTTTATCCAAATTGCATCATGTTTTGATATGGATCAAGAATATGCAGACTGCTGGTTAAGAAAAATAATAAATATTAATAAAAATCAAATTATTGTATTTCACTTTTTTCCTAGAGACAGAAAAAGAGACTCTTTTCACCTCTGACAGATGCTGGATTCTGGTTTTAAGTCACGCCATGAATCAGGTAGAGCTTCAATCAGTACCACCAATATAACAGCCTCTAATCCCCAAAGCTCAGTCCAACTTAATGCTTTGATGAAGTTCAGGCTTCATTAAAATCTTGGGAAGGGGTTAGGGAGATACCTGGTTCTGAATTAATAACTCTTCAGAAACGCTTTGGGGTACAAGCTGGCATTGTGATTGTTGACATCTATTTTGCCTATTTACAGACTCAAAGTTTCTGTATTTTTTCTTCACTGACAAGCTTTATACCTCATTTATTCCATAGAATAGTTTTAGCATGGCGTTGTCCCTTATTAAAATCTAGTGTAAACTTTAGACTTTTACCAAACTGTTTAAAGAACAACAAAACTCAGTCCATAAACTATTTCTTATCTAGGAAAAAAGAAAGGGTCTTCTTGCATTGCATCAACTAATGACAAAGAGTAAATAAAACTGCCTTTTTCTTTTTGAACTGGGGGAAAATGGAACCACAGAGGAGGAAACTAAGGGCCACTTCACCAGATGTGATCCATGGAAAATCTCTTCTCCATGTCCTCCTTCCAAACTAGCACTGCTTTTCCTTATCTCTGTATCCAAGTCTCATAGGAAAAGTGTATAACATCACTGATTTATGGTAAAATTGACTGTATGTCAGCACTACTTATCTTACTATTTCTATTAGTAACACTTAGCAAAAATTATAATGTAAACCTCCAAAGCAGAACAGCGCACTCTCTATTGGCCATCAAACTTCGGAGTCGTGTTTCAAAGCTCATTGTTCTGATTCAAAGGGCAGCTAGCTGCAGACAGCTGTGGTCATTAGGGATTTCTCAGCATTTAATACACTGGAAAGATAAAGGCTGAAATCTCAGAGTCACTGAAGTCAGTGGAAGTTTTGCCCCTGATTTCCAAAGGTATCACTGATGGAATTAAGGAAGCCTTTGTCAATGGCTGTAAACTAGTAAAAATGTGTCCTCTAAAAGAATGCTAGCTGCCAACTCAGATAATGGCACCATTCACCAGTAAGAATGACATGTTTAATCTGATGGATTGAACATCCTTTAATCCTTCCAGCTATCCATTAAACTGTTTATTCTCAATGTAAATTGTTGCAGCCATAAATTTACACCGGCTGAAGTGCCTATCATTCTGGTTTATGCTCAGCCATAGCCACAACCACAATTTTTGTATTGTCTGACACACATCTACTAATTTTCAAAGCTTGTACTGTCTAAACTTAAAGCACAAAGCAGGCCAAATTAAAGCTGCATTTTCCAGTAAGAGTATTCCAGTATTTAGGAAACACAATCTGTATTTAAAAAGCATGCTTCTTAGATTGCACCCCAAATGCTTATGTTCTGTAGTCATCAAATTGGAGGAACTTAGTAAAAAATCACTCTATAAATGTTTTGATTCACTCTGGACCCAACCTAGTGTTCACTAGAGTTAACTTGATCCTTGACCAAATTATCTGAAGGGGATTTACAATGCAGTCACCTTAATACTAGCATCCATTATAAGGTGAGAGAAAAAGCAAACGTGTTTCCTTAGCACAAACTACTGGACAGTTTTCTGGACTGGGAATGGTTTTCTTGCCTTCCGTCATCCAACTTTCCTTAGGCCACAGTTAACCTTTTCCTTTCCAGTGTATAGGGATTTTTGTAGGCCCTGCAAAACATTTTACATGGGGGTGTTGGTACACAGGGGAAGAGCTACACACAAACCTTTACAGTCTCCCAGTTGGGTATAGCTGCAGAGAAAGCAAGGAGCAACTACCTACCTGGACTTTCTTCATTTGAATTGGACACTACTCCAGTAAACAGAATGGGAAAGTATGATACTTTAGCAACTTTTAGTAAAGTATGGACTCATAGTAATTTGATTCCCAATTTGGGGACAACAACTATATCCTAAATTATCAGTTCTGATCCATGTATATCAAACCAAGGACATGATTATTCACAACGGTAGTGCAATTGAGACTTTTAAGGATTTTAAAACACACGTTTTCCCTTTTTCTTCTTAAATTGCGTCCAGTAATTGTCTTCAAAATAAGTAATTTATTATGAAATTATATTTAACAGGTTGTCTAAAGGGAGATGGCAGTAAAAGGGCCACGTTAGCTGTGGTCCTACAGATGCAGACTTGCAGGAAGTTTCCAGGAGCTGTAGTTGAATGCGAAATTCCCATGACAAGTTAGACATTGAAAAAGTAAGTTTAAGTGTACCCATAATATAAATCCCTTAATCCTCAGGTAAACTAGCAGTGAGAATTTGCATAAAGTAAGTAAAAACAAAAATAAAGGCATAGAGACAGTAGTTCAGAGCATCCTGGTTTCCTAAGATTCTCATTTAAGCATAATTAAGTTGCTTATAAAAACACGTATGTCAGATTGTAGTAAGCTACAGTGTATACTTCCCAGTTTTACAGAATATGCTGAATAGACATGCATGTGTTTTTATATAAACTTAATAGTACCAAAGTCACTCACATTTATATTCATATGTATTCATGACTTTATAAAACTCTTCAGACAAAAATTAAATTCCACTAACCTTGCTCATGCAAGACATTCAAATACAGAAGAAACAGTATTCCATGCATCCAGAAATATAGTTTGCCAAACAGCTTCCCACTGGTACTGAACATTAAATAGGAACTGAGTCAACCCATCAGTTATTTCTTCAAATATTCATTAAGCCTTTCAGCTGGCATAGACAGAACCTGGAATGGATGTTCTATCTTAAATCTGTATGACTTGGGAAGAATACTAACTTACCAAGAAAACTGTTTAGGGGAAACTGCTCTTTGGTCCCCCATTTTTCCCTATTTTGAAACACTGTTCCCTATTGAACAATGCTTTTTGTTTAATAGTTAAAAATATACTTACTACAAAGCTTCTTGTGTCTCATTTACTGCGATTTTTGCACCCACTGACACATTCATGATTCAAGTTAGCTTCCTAAAGTGAGCTTTCTAATTTTATTAGGAAAACAATTCTCTCTGTTGACACACTAAGTTACTGTTTTATAATTGTATCATATTTCTTTAGAAACTTGCTTCTTAACAGGAAAATATAAGTAAATGCCAGGACAAATGAAAGAGAATTACCACTCATTTTTTAAAAGTGTAATTTAATTAAATTGAATTGATAAATACAATGTGAAAATTAAGTCTGGGCACAGCTACTAACAGTAAGTTCTCATTTGGTTAAGAGCCAACAGAGGTGGCACAGTAATGGTTTTGCTTGTCTCTTGCTGGCCAGACTCCAACCTCCAAAGTCTAAAGCAATGACCTGGTGTCACATTGGTTTAAAAACAGTTGATGTGCCCATCTTAACCGTTAGAACCATGCAGCATCTTTAAAGGATATTAATTACACATGTGGTGGTCAGCCTCCTCCTTTAACAAAGGCATCACCATATTTCTGCCAAATTTATTGTGGTACAAAAGATTTATTCCAACCTTCACAGAATCCCAGCCTGGTTTGGGTTGGAACAGACCTTAAGGCGCATTTAGTCCTGACCCTCTGCCATGGGCAGGGACACCTTCCACTAGAGCAGCTTGTTCCAAGCCCCGTTCAACCTGGCTTTGAACACTGCTAGGGATGGGAAAGCCACAGCTTCCCTGGGCACCCTGTAACTTTGGCTTTGAGGAACTCCTGTCAGGGCAGATGGCATGTGGCACCAGTAAAACTTAAAGCTCCATGGGCAGATGATAACTCATAAACACTGCAGATACAATGTTGACCCATTAAAAAAAAATAATTTAATTAACTTGAACCAAATAAAGTTTATGCTGAATCAATGCTTTGTGCCATGTGCAAGGAAAGAGAAAGCTAAATCTGGCATTAAACTGAGCAGCAGCTTCAGAGAACTTCTTACATATAAAGATCATGGATTTCGATTTTTTACCAGTAAGTAACAACCAAAGCCTACATCATCACATGCCTAAATAACAAAACCTCACCCCTACTGCAGTGAAGGCATTGCCTCTTCCACTGGATTCAAGATTTCAGCTCTGTTGTTCAGGATGGTATAAAATAACAGTTATATACCAAATTTCCCCTTATGTTCTATTCCTCCATATCCTTATGGGGATTTTTGGTGTGTTTGTGTTGTTGACTACAGTAAATCAAGCCAGAGTGTTAACAGCAAAGTATGAACTCATCTTTTCTCCAAGCTATAAACATCCACAAGAAGCTATGATGAGAGCAATAAACTGATCTCCCATTTTGAGTCCAGCCTGTGATACCTTGAGTCCTCCCTCACTGTCTGCTGAAGGGCATAATGTATCTTAAGCGTCAGATCCAAAATCAGAGCGAGTTTTCTTATCAGCTGAAACATGCAATCTACCAGTTCATGCACTACAACTCTTGCACAATAACTTGCATGATAACTCCATCACAAACAGCACAAGCTAACTACAGTTACCGGTCCAGACAGCAAATCACAGCTACAGAATTAGACATTTAAGGCACAAATTCCAGTCCCAGCTCCTGGCAATGCATAATGCCAGCAGCTCCATGTAAGCCCTGGGTGGGAGAAAGCTCGCGTCCTTCAACTCCTGCCCCTTATTTGTTCTTCACTCCGTATCTCATTCTCCCAGGAGCTGATTTGCCTCTATCCCCAAACAGCCCACGTGATTCCCAACCACTACCAGGCAGAGGGCTGCCAAGGTTGTAGGACGCTTTGCAGTCCTGACTGCCTGGAGGACATTGAGTTAAAGCAGCCCAAAGACGAAGCAGACCTTTGTGGATTGCTGATGATTATTACCAAAATGTTCAGCACAGGCACTGCAAAATGCTCACCTTATTGCCGGCTTCTGGAATTAGAACATGTTTTTGTCAGTCCATCTGTTTCTGGAAGAGCACTGAAAGTCTTCAGCTCAATACTACACTCATGGAGGTGTAGTCTGTTACATTAAAAATCCAACTCATGCTTTGAGTTATGTGAGGGTGAAAATAAAGTTGTTACTTTATACGCAGACCTACCTCACTGGCAAAAAGTGAGGAATAGGAATTATATTAGCAAAGAATTGTGCTGCATCACTTATGGTGTGCCCGGGTTAGCTGCATTTCAGATTTTCTCCTTTATATGAAATGGCTCAATGTTTGGGGGCATGTTTTGATAGAGAATCAGAAATTACATCTTCCTAACTACTATTTATTGTTTCTACTAAAGTGTAATATACCAATCCAGTTAAGGCCAATTTATTTCCCTACCACATTTCCATTATTTGATAAAGAAGTAACCTTTTGCTTAATAAAGACTTGATTATTTTCTACTGTACTTGGATGTGTCTTTTATAAAACATACTGGCACATTATGCAAGGCTTTGGAAAGAAAATATTGCCCTGAGACACAATTTTACCAAAGCCTGTAATTTTCTACATCCCTTTTCCCTCAATTCTCTTTAAAAAAGTAGCAAAGATGTTTACATTAAATTTGATCTTCCTTTAGGATTTTTCCAACTCCACCTTTTTTAACTCCCTCCTAAAAACAGTGCATGTGTATCTATAAGATATCAAACAGGGCTTTTTGCAAGAGAACTGCAGTTAGTCTTGTGGTTTAACTGAATCCAGGACACTTAGAAAAATGCATTTGAGCTTAAAATAGATATATATGTACACTTCATCTGTTTTCAAACAAACACCAGGAGGAACAAAATATGAAGTGACAGCTAGAAATTGTCACTAATATAAAGCATCATCTGCTGTTCTGATTCTGTGAATGGCCGTGTGTGTGCATAGCCACACCACCATTACTATTTGGAGGGACCACAAAAAACTCTGATTCCAACTGACTTTAAAAGGGACTATTCCAAATCACCTTAATAGCCAAAACTGATGATAGGAATTGCGCAATAGCACTGCCTTATTTCAGTTTATGCATTTGAAACAAGTGAGGACATTTCTCCTTATGGCTCAAGGTTCAGAGCATGTGGTATTATTTAAATACAACTATTAACACCTCTGTGGCACGAGTGCTAATTTTCAGAAATAATCTCCTACTATTCTCATTCCCCACTACATTAAATAACCACAACTGCACTGTATGTCAGCATCTTTAAAAAAACATATCCTAATCCTTATTTTTTTAAGTTATCATCTCATCATTGTGGCTCTCTGGCATGTTATCAAGCAGCACAGATATTCTGACTGATGTAGTGTATTTGCTTCTAACCAGCTGTGGCTTTCATGTCAAAGAAAGAGAAAAAAGAAATAGCTTCTAAAAACGCTTGATTTAAATAAATTTGCAAAGTTGACAGAAATTATATGTCTTTTCTTAAACACCTCTTTTAAGTGGTGAGTGCAGGACAGCTTCATTTGGGGAATGAACATCTATTTGGAAACACAGTCTTCCACGGTTCTGTTTTATGACCAGCTAAACAAGAGTTCACCTGGAACACGTACAGCCATTGGACACTCAACACTGACCTTGCAGGCTCTAAAGCAACCAAAAACCTGGAATATAGGGTAAATTAGGAAATGCCTTTCCCATTCCATTTTTTCTTCCAGATACTGTGGATTTTTAATGTCAAATTTATCAGTTTGCTTTTCTGATATGGACATGATTATAATAAATAACATAATGTATAGTGTAGATATATTAAAAATACAGTGTATGTGTATATATATAGTAAATATATACTATGTATATCAATATTATAGTAAAATTACCAAGGGACTTCTGTGACAAGCTGCAGTTTTTATCTGAAGAACCTTTAAAAGTACAAATTGGAAGGCTTCAGGCATGAGGATGAGTAATACAAAATTAGCAATAAAGATGGCAACGGCTGCTAAAATCCTCAACAAAGACTC
Organism: Psittacus erithacus; assembly: GCA_009867235.2. Taxonomy (NCBI): domain Eukaryota; kingdom Metazoa; phylum Chordata; class Aves; order Psittaciformes; family Psittacidae; genus Psittacus; species Psittacus erithacus. The sequence continues at coordinate 9,199 of WYDI02022846.1, forward strand.
CTTATATATGAACGCAGGATGCTGGGAGAGAACCATATTACCGGATCTACTTGCTTTCTTATTTACTTATTTTATATACATCCTGTTGACTCAGTTTTCAGTAGCCCAGCCAACAGTGCTTGCAGGAATGGAGAGAATGGTTTCAAAATGATTCCCTCTGGCTGGCACATGAGGAGCTCTGCCTTTGAGGAAACTCAGAACGGTGAACTGTAGTTAAACTTGCCAATCTTTGTCCAATGTGGGGCCAAAAAAAGATGACAAACCAGGTACCGTCAGTTCTTTTATTCCTTCCACAATGTGAAATCCAAAACCTAAGTAATGTTCTCCTAAACCTGGGAACCCAATTAACAAGAAGTTTAAGCGTTATGCTGGACTGCAGTGCCAGATGCATCTTCACATGAGTTTTTTCACACATAGGTATACTGAGAAGGACCATCGGAAACTTATCATGATGAAATTAGATCTTTTCATAGTAGTACAACCTTAACAGACCTGGGCAAATTTACAAGGCTTTGGAGTACAGTCTTGATTGGGAAATGCTTCTAAAAATCAGAAGCTGATCCAAAGTTCCTCCAGGTCACCATACGACTGGGCCAGAAATGTTCTTTTCTGGAACAGCTCCACAACAACGTCTGCACAGAGCAGCTCACCACAAACCAGATAGCCTCTGTGAATTACCCTCTCCACAAAGTCTTTTCCATAGGGCTGGCCTGTGTACTATGTGCCCATCACACTACCCCCTGTGTATTGCAACAGAGGTAAGATGGGCAGCTCACACTGGAATGACAATCTAGCGGACACTTCTGGGATACAGAGCTGTTTCTTTGTTCAGAAGACATTGTTATTCTACACAGTGACAGAAATATAGTACTCATAATGTTGATTACAACATTACAGTGTTGATTACATTGTACACTGCAACATTAGCTACTCTAAGGGCAAATGCAAATGCCAACTGAGAGCAAGAACCTCTCTAAAAGATTTTAGGCTGCAAACTCAAAATGATCTGTGGTGGTTTGGTTTCACATCTCTGCTCCATCTCTTTCTGGCACATGATACACCTCGCACAGCACTGGTCCTGCTGAACGGCTACCCACCCCCACCCCCCTCTGGGAGCAGACAAGAAACGGAGGAACTAATCAGAGCTTAAAACACTGTGTGGAAGAAATCAGAAGTTAAACAACACAGTACATCCCGAGGGGGACTGTAGCACACAATTAAAAGGTGAGAACACCACTGCTGCAACAAAGCTCACGTCCAAAAGATGAACAAATATTTCACTTAAATGCTTCAGTAGATGGCTCTGCAAACACACCAGAAAGTTCTGCAAACTCACCTTTTTTATGTGTTTGTTCATTCTTCCCTGTGCATAACACCTCAGGTAAGTCCACACACCAAGCTGGACCTAGCAATGGGCCTAGAATAAACCTGTCAATTGTAAATGCTGGAAACAATCAACTACTAACTGACTGCCAAAGCATTCAAGAGCTTCTCTGAGAAGTTCTGGCCTTTCGTAGAAATGTTAAGGGCCTTTCATAGAAATCATTTGAGGCACCCAGGTTTTTCTCCGCTTCGCTCAATTTAGCTCAATTCAGAGTCCTGCAATCTTGCTGGTACACTGCTTTTCCTGCAGCGGGACACACTGACATACCCATTAACCAAATTAAACTCTAAAGTAACACAGACTCCTTTGAGCAAAAAAAGCTTTTATTCCCAATGCTTTCCAAATATCAAGAAAGCAATGTCCAACAGCAAAAAAAATACACCTCTTTGTGACCAAACTGAGCAGAGAGTCCTGTTGCACACTAATGCTGTGCAAACAGACTGTGAATATTTTGTTAACTGCTAATCCTACCAGTTTAGTGTTAAATAAAATACTGATATCAAACTTAACTCCCGTTAGTATTTGTTGAGGTTTTTGGGGTTTTGTTTGGGTTTCTGCTTTTTGTTTCTGTTTGTTTTGAAGGGTTTGTGTGCAATCTAGAGCAATTCTTCTGCTGTCTTCAGTAATTTTTCTGAAATGTATTTATTCCTGCTGAGGATTCTGCCATCCCTACACTGTGAACTAAAAAATACAGGACTGTAATGGATGAATTGCACATTTCATGCTCTGCTCTATCTGAGCACTGGCTGCAGAAACACAGCTACTCCACAAGTAGAATCACAGAATCCTAGACTAGTTTGTGTTGAAGTGACCTTAAAGCTCATCCACTTCCAATCCCTGCCATGGGCAGGGGCATCTTCCACAAGAGCAGGTTGCTCCAAGCCCCATCCAGCCTAGCCCTGAATACTGACAGGGATGGGGCAGCCACAGCTTCTCTGGGCTCCCTGTGCCAGCGCCTCACCACCCTCACAGGGAAGAGGTTCTGCTTGTAGCTAAGAGTAGAACATCTCCTCTGTAATCTCTACTTCCAACAGATGACAGATTTTCATACTTCACCTGATATTTGATTAGATTAGTCCTATTTATCCTTAAAACAAGCCTCAAAAAGAGTCATAATCATCCGTTAAGTTACTGCCTTATCCCTAAAAGCAAGTTCCTCCAGGATCTTAAAAATAAACATATAGAGATAATTTTTCCTCTCTCTTAAAATTTGCACTCTTAATATTATTAATACTAGAGCAAGCGATCATACACAGACTTGGATACCTTATAGAGTAACAACTGAAAACTGATGTTAGATAACACACATGCTAGGCAGCCCTGAGCTGCCAAGCCAGCCTCCCAGGCACACTTCTGCACTGGAGAAGTTACAATTCCAAGCCACTTGGCTGGAATACAAACAACTGAAGTGAATAAAAGACTCTGTGTATGTGTGGGGAACATAAATGTGATATTAATTATTAATTTTGACAAGCCTGAATACCTTAATAATGTATTATTTTAAGTTTCAAGCATTTTAAAAAGCCTTTGAGGCTAAAATAAGCAGACTTTGTGGCTTGGACTCTCATTCCTCAGCATATAGCAAAATGCACTGTGACAACAAAATGGGCTGTGACAGATTTCGGCGAGTGCGGTCTTGTTTTGTATATTTAATAAAGGGCTGATAAATACAACGCTTAAAGCGTAAGGGTTGGAATGTATCAGCCAGAAAACACTATGTGTTAACCAACCTGTCAAGACAGAAAAGAAGCTTTAATTTAATGCTTGCACAAACTGACCTGCAAGCTGATTCCCTCTGAGTTCAGTCCTGTTGAGTAGCATGATACAGGTGCAGGTAACAGCATTTCTTTAATAAGAATGGATTATTTGTGCAGGGAAACATACCATGAACTAATCCCACTCTGTTCTGCAAACTTACTGGGGTAGGATCTATGTTAAATTTCTACCATGGATTTAAGAGTAACTTATTGTGCAAATCACAATTAGACCTTCAGAAGTACTGAGGGAAGCTTTACTTTTGACACCACTTGCAACAGCAATACCAAGCAGCACTTTAACACCCACCATAGACCTCTAAAGGACCTTCTATCTACAAATCCCAGAGCGTTTTACACCTGTTAATCAGAGAAAACTTCATAACATTCCCACAAGTTACTTGTTACTATCTTTATTAAATAGATTTCAGAAAAGAATTCATGAACTTGGACACAAAGGAATTCTCCTAATGCTCCTTCTTGGCGCTGGTAAAACTGTAAGCTTTATCTGAAACAGGCAGGGAGTTGGAAGTCAAAAAAGAAATACAGTACCAGAGTAATGATGGTCATATTTTAAAACTGAATCCACATTATTTTCTTTCCTATCATCCTGTACAACTGCAGAAAGGTTTGAAATTTGATTAATCACACTTTGTCATATTCTAATTTCTAATATGTCCAAAGATGAACTGGGAAGTTCTCTTATTTCCAAGTAATGTCATAATGTTGCCTGTCATCTTTTACCTTCAATCTCACAGTAATTAGGGTTGTGGAGGTTTTTTCTTAGTTATATATAAAATGAAGCTGAGGCTTTAAATTCCTAAGCCTCTGTGGTACAGAGTGAATAGTAAGAGCACAGAAAAGCTTTAAAAAACACAGCCCAAACAACTTAAAAATCACAAGCAAAACAGTGTTTCATTAAGCTTTGTGATTCTTTTCAAGCCAGTTTTATGGTTCCTCAGGGTTGACTCCTGATTTTGAGCTGGGATTGACAGTTTTACAGCCAATGGGAGATAATAATCAGGTCCCTTATACTAAATTGTGCCATTCAGAAATTCAGTCCCTAAAACACAATGATGCTCTCTTGGACAGTCTGACTAGATAGAAATTGAAAGATATATTGGAGTTCAAGGAAAGAGGAGGGAAAACAAGTTCTCTTCCTTCTTAGCTCTACCATACACACATACACCCTAAAAAACCCTCAAGAGGGTCAACAGCCTCATGAAGTCTGCTTCCTGTAGGTCTTGTTTCCTCAGAAAACACATTGAAAAATCCAAACTCACCAATTTCCGCTGCAGCAAACAGGGATTTTGTAATAAACTCAAACTTTTTGTTGAATTGCTTGCTGCCATGCCCAAAAACCAATCCTGCCAGCAGACTAAGTAACAAAGACACTTCCTTAATTCTTTGTTTTCTGAGTGGTTGCCCTTAAAATATGAAGAGCAACATAAAGCTTTATTAAGACTAGGGCCTGGAGAATAGGTCTTATGAGGAACAGCTGAGGGACCTGGGGGGTTCAGCCTGGAGAAGAGAAGGCTCAAGGGGGACCTTATTGCTCCCTACAACTGCCTGACAGGAGGATGGAGCCAGGAGGGGCTGGGCTCTGCTCCCAAGGAACAAGGGATGGGACAAGAGGAAACAGCCTCAAGCTGCACCCGGGCAGGTTTAGATGGAGCTGAGGAACAATTCCTTCCCCGAAGGGTGCTCAGGCATTGGAACAGGCTGCCCAGGGCAGTGCTGGAGTCACCATCCCTGCAAGTGTTCACACACTGTGTAGCCGAGGCCCACAGTTCCATGGGTTCGTGGAGGTTCTGGCAGTGCTGGGGTAGTTAGTTGGACTTGATGAGCTTAAAGGTCTTTTCCGACCTACTTGATTCTATAATAAAGGCCTGCTTCTTCTGCATAAACAAGGAGTTTGAAAGAAAGGATGCATCCAAATTCTATATCCTTTTTATTCAGCCTAGCAAACAAAAGGGATCTTGCTATGCCCAGGTCCCTAATGTGATATACTATGCTCAGTCCCTGCAGCTTCATGCTTTTTATCTGCAGCTCCACTATTCCCCTGCTTCATTTCAAAAAATTCGATAATTAAAAGAGTTCACAGTTAGCCAATGTTTCAGTAAGTCTCTGAAACACCCAGAAGCAGCATTTATACAATTGTCTGTAACAAGGTTACTAACCCATCTGCATGGAAACACAGCAAGGCTCCTTGACTGCTAGAAGCAACCTAACCACAGAAGCAGGGCTCTACACCATTCAGTATTTGCTCCTTTACTTCTTAAATTAGTCCCCTCCAGTAGCTAGACAAGACCTTGTTTAAAACCATCTCTCACAATTCCACTTTACACTTCAGCCCACACTACAGATTAACCTTAAATCTAGCTGAAACTAGAGTTCTGTTTAGATGTAGGCACACTTCCCTACCTGACGCTGACACTGCTCTTTTCCTGCTACATAAAACCTAAGAATTCTGCTCAGCAAAAAACCTACACAAACACCATTTTATTTTCAGGGAACTGCAGTCAATTGGTATCAACCTATTCATTATAAAAGACTTGAAGAACAAAGGCAAAACAAATATTTACCTAGAAGTATCAGATAAACATACTTATGTCCACACCCCCCCCCAGATCCTATTTAAATTCCCCAACTTTAGGTAGCAGACAGACCCATCATTTTTAAACACAGCAAATTTTTCACCATTCTCTCCAGCTTTGCAAATAGTTTGTTTCAAGGGAAAAATATGTGGGTCTTGTCAGCCTAATTCCCAGAAGCTGCAGTCAGATGTCCAGGTAATAATAATAATACATCAGTTAACCTGTGTGCACATGTATATCTCATTTTCTGTATCTGTTTTGTAACCCTACTGGATAAAGATAGTATGAAATGAAAAGAACAGCTAAACTCAAGCTGTTAAGACATGCAAATGCCATTTCTTAAAGAAAGTTTATCTTTCCCAGTAGTTACAATAAACATTAACTATCAAATTATCTGAAATAAGAGCAGCATTCAGTTAGGTACAACTACAAGAATCTCCTATATGGTAGTTTTCATTAAGCCTAAGTCACACATTACCCAAGTGCTCCTTAATAAACCAAAGCTAACTCTAAATGTCATCCTAAATCCTGTAAAGGCAAAAAGCTCAATCGCCTTCTACCAGCCACTGATGGCCAGAGTTGTATGAAAACCATTCTTAAAACTTCTTCAGCCAAGCTGTTAAGCACATGGAAAACTCTCAGCCCTGCTCAAGTCCCAGAACTGTAGAGTGTACTTTTAAAACAGGATTTTTGCCAAAGTAAAGACTGAGATTTAACAGGAAGAAAGCAACCCAGAGTTTAAGCAAATGCCTAAAAATAGCTGCTTCTTTTGTGAGGAACAATATTGTGGGCTTCTTCCTGTGTGTTCAATTAATCAAAAAGATCCTTTTAAGCAAGGATTATATTGCAGTTTCTACCAGGAAACCCTAGCAACATATACTATTTAAGTGGATTTTTGGGCTGAATAAACCCAATTATGAACACAAGAATGTATTTCCCAGTTACAATGAAAATGCATTATAAGTGAAATAAATGTATGTTCATCTTTCCCTGTATGATACAGCATTCTTCTGATGTTTTTAATCATGCCTGAAATGCTGGGGAAAACCGGCTTATTCCATAAAATAAGTGTGCTGCTAAAATAGAAGGAGGTTTTTATCTTTTTAGTATACCACTAGGAAAAAAAACCTAAATCACAAGTCTGTGGTAAACATTTAACGCCTCATGAATTAGATTGAGTTAGGTCCTATACATGAGGTAAACTTACCCCCACTCACGCACAGCTCTCAAAACTCTAAGTATTTGCTCAGTTGGCAGACAAATGTGTTACCCGTTATTATAAGATACATGTTTGCATAAACAGACATACAGTGGAGTCACAGATTCAAAACAGGCACAACCCCCATGCTTACTAAGCCTGCTGGATGCTCAAGATGCCATCTAACAGATTTCCACATCCTGGGGTTCAACTGGATGGTCTTCACCACAGCCACTATCAAACTGTTCCTAGATATCACCAGACAGCTCCCTCTGATGTCATGATATTCCAGTCAGTGAGAATGGGAAAGAGGAAGCTTCGCTATCTACAGATAAATACATTCAGAGCAGTTAAAGCCAGAGAGTTCTTTCTAGATAATTGCAATTTGGTTGAACTACAATCTGTATCATGGTCTTCACCTCCCTACCTGATGGTTATTAGCTCCCTCTAAGATGTATTCTCAAACTCATCCCAGATAAAGCAATTAACAGGTGGGATACAGATGGCTCAGCAGTGGCACACACATAACCAGCAGCAGTACATCTCTCCCACATGGGTGTTTAATTTTCCATTTGTCATTTCCACTGACTTTGGGCTAGCCAGCACAAAGTCCTCATCTTCTGGGAGCTGAGGTGTGCATTCATTCTTGAAGGGCAAGAGAAGTTTAATCCTCTTCATTTGTCTACCCTTAGTAGGAAAGGCTCCAGCTTCATTTAAAAATCAAGATAAACAGTGAGCTCTGGAGTGTAATACAGAGCAGATAGATGGATAATCTAGGGAAGTTCCTATCCTTGGATGGAGGAGACAAACACCACAATGGACTGTAGAGGACATGAAGAGGTAGAAGAGTCATCTACTCCTGATGAAATACAAGCAGCAGCAGTGCGGCTTTCTTGATAGCTCTCAGCCAATGTGCCTTAAGTAAATCTTCAATTCCCAGCTGCAGCTCATAGAGAAGCTTCCACCCTCATCCTTTGCCCAGGGAGTTCCCTTTCCCATGTTTGCTAACAAGTTTGCAACTAAACCCACATGGACTTTCATTAGATGTGTATTAGGACACTTAACGCAAAGAATGCTCATTTTGCAACAATTTTCAACCAGTTGCTCATAATCTGCACAAGAATGACACTGATGGTCTAGCAGCAATTATACCAAATTCTTACATCGTGGCCTCTCTGGTTTTCCACCAATACATTTTTAATGTTAAAGGACCTTGTTGCTGACCTGCGTCAAAGGTCAAACTTCACTGTGAAATGACAACCTCATCCTTGAAAATCCTGTTCTTTTTGCTACTATTCCTTCTTCATATACTGAAATATGGCCCCAGAATTAGGGGGTGAACATGCTAAGAATCTTGAAGAAAATAAAGCTCTTGAAGTATTATTAGAAGTCAAATCACTGTAATAAATTTCTTGTGTCTAGATGGGATGAGGATACATCAAACTACCCAATTAATATTGATTTATTCACATTTTCTAAAACACATTATTAAGTTATTTAAAACCAAAACAATTTTTAAATTCACCTCAGGCAACTGGGAATCCTTTGGACACAGATAAAATAAATCTGAGAAGCTAAATCAGCAAAGACAACAGTCTTAGCAGGTAACTTCTTCCTAAGCTCAGAAGGACATCCAATTATTACCACTTGAAAATTTGTTGCTTAACAGAGATATTTGAATGAGCAGATGGAAAACAGAAGAAATTCATAAAGCACCAAAGCTTTTATTTTAGTGGCTGTCAACAGAAACCCCTTAAGAAATTACATTTATATGCAATATATACATACATATTTAGAAGTCTATAGCCCTTGAAATATTTGAAAAGTTTTCCAATAAATATTCAATTCAGCATGATACCATTCCATATTAGACAAAATAATGGCACAGAATCCAAAATGAACAGCTGTACTGGAAAGCAGACCATTACCATCCAGCTTAAGTGAAAAATACTATTTTAAAGATGGCAATTGCTAAGTACTAACAATAAAAAAAGAAAGCCAAGTCCCATATTTGATGTTATCCGTAGGAATAAGGAGAGCAGCACAGTCTGGGTAAGGAATAGCTAACTCTTCAACTGCATTGTGGAACAAATCTTTGGTCTATTTGCAGAGGACAGATAAAACTTTCTGAAACCACCCTTAAAAGCGCTGGCTCAGTTGAGCAGTCAGAGAAGAGAGAATGGATAACGTGGACATCAGCACAACACGGTGAAGCACATTGGCTGGGGTCCACAAGGAAGTTCAAGCCACCATGGCCTTGATGTTCTTGTTCTGTAGCCAAGCAGATAAGTTCTGCCTCCAAAGCTGCAAATTTCATATTTTTAGTAAGTGCTGGATTCAATTAAACAGGTTTCAGCTCAGTGCTAACTAGGTGCATCACTAGTACTAAAAGCTCACTGTGGCTCCCACTGCCAGAACTTTCACATAAACTAAGCAAACTTGCTTATAATAGCAGGAAGAAACTGGATCTTTCCAAACGCTGAGGCTCAGCCAAATGCATCCCAGAGTCCTGTGTTGCCATGAACCAGCCAACCGTCATTTGAACTGAGGCTGGGGCTGGTTTCCACATTGCTTTGTTTATATTGACTGCATTTATGATGCCTCAGAAGTTGCCAGTAAAATATTTATTTAGCAGTTAAAATGTTCTGCAAATGATTTTGCTGTCCCAAAAGATAAATATTTCTCAGCATGCTGAAATGATACATTGATGTTTTTGTTAAGGAAATTGCATGTTGATAAAATTTTCTCGGATTACACTTGGTCGTTCCTTTGTATTTGAAGTGGCCACATTAATTTTTTTGTGATATTTATTGTAATTGTAAATTGCACTGAGATTAGAAACATTAAACTTACCATAAAATGAAACACATTTCAAGTATTTCCGAGTCATCTATTTAAGGGCTTGAGGACACTTTTGATCCTTCAGGTGGATTGGAGTGCTCTAAACTTACAGAACAAGGGTTCAATACAAACCAGATTCCCACTTTAAACTTTCAGGGAGATATTTTCTTTTCTTCTTCTGGTTCTTTGAGAGGATTTGGGGATTTTTTTTTTCCCCTCTCTTTCCTTCTTTTCTGATCTGCAAAAATACAGCACCACTTTGAGGTGTCCCTGAACTGCAAAATTTCAGTCTGAATGTGAGGTTTACAACAGATTTATGCAAGCTATTAAATAAAAATAGGCACCACACTGCAATCTTCACACCTTCCTTCCACTTCCTTTAACCTCAAAACAACGTTCACATCCATGGTTTTAGTTGAGCTTACCTGCTTAGAGGCAACAGTACTTCTTCTCTAGACAAGGCCAGACACTTGCAAATGAGCAAAGGCTGTCAGTGCCCCAGATCATCATGGAATCCCAGACTGGTTTGTGTTGGAAGGAACCTTAAAGCTCATCCAGTTCCACCCTTTGCCACGGGCAGAGACACCTTCCATTAGAGCAGATTGCTCCAAGCCTCATTCAACCTGGCCTTGAACACCGCCAGGGTTGATGCATTCACAACATCCTTCCTCATTCATGTAGAAATTGCAAATAGGCGGCAGAACAAGCCTACACTTCTGCCACCTTCTATATGGCAGAATTTCTGAGCCCTGTCATAGGATCATGGGATAGTTAGGGTTGGAAAGGACATTAAGATCATCTAGTTCCAAGCCCCCTGCCACGGGCAGGGATGACTCACACTAGACCATGTTGCCCAAGGCTCTGTCCAGCCTGGCCTTGAATACTGTCAGGGATGGACCATTTATCACTTCTTTGGGCAACCTGTGGCAGCATCTCACCACACTCACAAGGAAGAACTTCTCTTTTGGTTTGAACCCATCACCCCTTGTCTTATCGCTACAGTCCCTGATGAAGGTCCCTCTCCAGCATCCTTGTAGGCCCCCTTCAGGCACTGGAAGGCTGCTCTGAGGTCTCCATGCAGCTTCTCTTCCCCAGGCTGAACAGCCCCAACTTTCTCAGCCTATCTTCATGCAGGAGGTGCTCAAGCCCCTGGTCATCTTCATGGCCCTCCTTTGGACTTGTTCCAACATTTCCATGCCCTTTCTTATGTTGAGGACACCACAACTGCACAGTGCTCCAACTGAGGTCTCACAAGAGCAGAGCAGAGGGGCAGGATCACCTCCTTCGGCCTGCTGGTCGTCACGCTCCTTTTGATGTAGCACATTGTGCACATTCAGGTTCTTAAGATGATCTCAGACCTGATCATCTCTTACAGTAGGCCTAAGATCTTCATTCTCACATTCCCTGCATCTGCTTTTGTTGTGGCTTAAGCCCAGCTGGCAGCTCAGAACCATGCAGCCACTTGCTCACTCCTCCCCTTCTTCCTCCCCTGCTCCCAGAGGGATGGAGAGGAGAATCAAAAGAATGTAACTCCCATGGGATAAGAACAGTCCAGTAACTAAGGTATAACACAAATCACTGCTGCTACCACCAATAATAATAATGACAAGGGAAATA
>WYDI02022848.1:0-23713 GCA_009867235.2 Psittacus erithacus
TACTCTCCTCTCCTCTCCTCTCCTCTCCTCTCCTCTCCTCTCTCTCCCCTCCTCTCCTCTCTCTCCCCTTCCCTTCCTTTCCTGTTTTTCCTGAAACATATCTATCAGTTGACTGCCATCAGCTGAAGCTGTCATCATTCATGTAATGTCAGCCTGTGGTATTTTTCTCTTTTGCTAGTTAGTTACTCCTTTTGCAGCTGTAGAAGACAGAAAACTTAAGTACGCAGAGGAAAATTTCTATCTTGTCTCTAATAAGTATAGGAAAATCCCCCCACAAAATTTGTACATCTGTGTATTTTCCTACTCTTATTTAGTCAGCAATGTTAAAGAAAACTAGTTCAGCCTGGCTTACATTCTCCACTCCTTCTATCTGTTCCCATCCTCTTCTTTATCCAGCCTTCCAAAAAGGTCTGTCCCATTGCTCTGCCAGCTACGCTAGAAGCCATAGGTTCTGGGGTCTGACCCACAACTCACCTTCTCCCTGCAGGTCCTAATCCCTCCTCATCCCAGAGGTACTTCCTGGCCCCACTCCCTACTGCCTTCTTCCCAGCTAGGACCATCACAACCACTGCCCCACAAGCAACAGGGTCTTGACGCAAAACCACAGTTCTCATCTTGCAGCAGTAAAGCAGTCCCCCACTGCTCCTGAGCTGGTTTGTACCCATTTGGTAGAGGACAATAGCTTGGGGCAGGCAGGACCCAAGCAGCTGTGTGCACTCTGGATCTTGTCTAATATCTGCTGCTAAATAAAAGGAGTAAATATTTCAAATGTTTCCTTGTCATGCAATCTTCCTTCCCCAGGGCATCCTGGTTCTCTGGGGCTTTTCCCCCATTAAGAAACAATTTTCTTTTTAATTTAGCTGTTTCAGTGAAATACCAGGTTGTTTCTTGGATTTTATTATTATCCAAATCCATGACATATATAAGCTTTTAACAACCATCAGTATAATTTTGCACTACATGTCTATTTTAAATCAGAAAACACTGTTAATAAAACCCATAAATACACTACCAACTTATGTGCAAAAGAGCAAAAGCATCTGAGCAGCAGGAGCTAGTAGGACCCAAACATTGGTAGTATCCAGTAAGGCTGAAATACCTAGTGAGAGCTTCTTACTTGTGCCTCGCTATCCGCCGGATTTGATTATATCCTAGTCTTGGAGCTGTGGCTGTCATTTTCAAGCCAAATCCCCCATCAGTGTTAAAAACTTGGCCTCTCCATATAAACTGGCTGACAGTCTGATCCAAACTGATCCTACAAAAATATCCTCCTGTTACTATTAGTAGCTGATCTATTTGCGGAAAGATGGACCAAGTGTGATGAAGAAGTTAAAAATAAGCTCAGAGATTTGTGTGCTTGGCCCCTCTGCTTTCTGTCCCTGTTATCTAGCATGCTCACCTTGGAAGAAACCTCTGATTTAATTAGAAGTACCAGTCTGGGATTCATGCACTTACATAAAAAAGCACCTTGGGAAAGAATTTTAAAAACGCATTTTTACCAAGAATACTCTCCCCAGATATTAATTATTCATGCTTGTAATAATTACAGCATGGAACCTCACAACTAGCCGACTCACAGCTTTGCATATGCTGAATTAAAATAGTTGCAGGCAGTTAAGGCTAGAACCTGTGTGATGCTGATCATGCTGCAGAAATGTGATGGGTTTCCTCGAGCTTTCATTCTTCACTGATAAAATGAAACATTTTCTTTTTTCTAAATATATTCTGACTATAGTTGGTTGGGGGGTGTGTGTGTGTGTGTGTGTTATTTTTCACAACCAGACTATCTGCCATCTAACCAAAAACTGGTTTAGCTTCTATTTTTAAATCTCTGCATTTGAATGAGTTTTTGGTTTGGGTGATTTTGTTTGTTTTTTGTTTGGTTGTGTTTTTTTAAACACACATCTGCCACTTTAAAGAAAAAAAAAGACAAAGGCCATGGTTCACTTCATTTCAGTGGATTTTTCTTAAATCCTGACAGGTTGGCTTGACATGTTTTTGCAGAACACATAGGACATTTGGGATTAAAATCACCCTTTGTAACCATGTCATTAGCATCATAGCAGCATGCAGGCACTGATTATGCTCTCTCTGCCGTGCTCCCACACCTCTAATCTCAGAGCTGACCTGACTTATAACACTAGCTTTACATGGTCTTATGTATATTGAAATCCAGGAGGGGAAAGGGCTGAGATTCCCTGAAAATAAACTCAGCTGGCAAAGAGATTAACCCATTTATAAATGCATTTCTGCCTGTTGCTGAGTGTGCAGAGTTTCATCCATTTAAGGATCAGAGACCTAAATCCAGATACTGACACTGGGAAGGAAGAAGAATGAAGCAGATGAAGTAGTAGTCCAAATGGATCAGTCACCAGCACAGCAATTTAAATTATTTGGGAGTCTTTTGGGAGGGAGGGAAGGAGAAGAGTGAGTTAGGATCTAACATCTCAGAGCAGTCATTTGCAGTAGTTGATGTAAGAAGCTGTTCTTTTCCTTTCCAAGTATCACTCATTATAGGTAACTTTGGAAAACCTGATGTACCCTTAAAAGCATTCCCAAAGTAGATGCAATCAGTCATCATTGGCAAGGGCTTATGTAATTTCACATTTACAGTGGGGAAAACAATTTACAGAGGAGCATAAACATGAGAAACAATGGCACTCAGGCCTTTGTCAAAGGATTTCCAGCAAGCAACTCAGCTGACACAGAGATTAACTAGTTTCTAAGTGTACTCATATGCTTCTTAGCATGAAGAGTTTCACCCATTCGATAATCCTAGGTCTAAATCCAGGTTCTTCTAAGCTTGAAAATACATAACAGCTTATTTCCATCAAGACCATTTTTTGCACTTCTATAAAAGCTGATGCTGAAGCACCAAATACACAGGACTAGGTTTAAAAATAGTCCTTCGGGAATTATATCCACCCATAAGACTAGAAACAGCAAGATGTGTGTAGGATATTCCCTGAGCTGTGTATGCCAGACATGAGTGGATGAGGTGTGTGGATTCCAAATGTGTGGGTGAGACCTTTTTGCACATGGAGACCTCAATAATTGGGGAACCACAGCTGGGCAGGCAGAACTTCTGTGGACTGATGGGGACTCTGCTCACTCCCACATCTGGCTCTGCTTCCCTACTCTGGAAGAAGGCAAGTCAAGAACAGTCATAGCTCTAAACTGTATTTTAGGCACTGTTATGTCTGCCCCAGCAGCACACCTGGCTTGTAAACCTTGAAGGCTCTGCTAGTTGGCCAGGGTTCATTTTCCAGGCTTGTGGAGGAGAAGAGGGAAATATCCTTTCCTGAGACCCCAGGAAATCAGGCAGTACCAGGAATCAGGGAGTAGCTGTGCCTGCAACAAGCACACTGTGCTTATTTGGTGATTTCTTACAGTGGCAGGGCAGTACACATTATTTCACCAGAAATACCGGGGTTAGTCTCATTGTTCACCTATAGATATCTAGCAGTAAAATCTCCTGAAATTCCTGATAGTCCAAAGCAGGAGAATGACTTCTCTAAGAAATGACTCAGACCCTGAACATCGGTAGTTAGAATAATTTCCAATACCTTGAAATCAAATCAAAACTACATTAAAATTAATACAGGGTTAAGAAAATTTGACTAGGACCAAAATTCTTATCATAATCAACTAAATAATCCATCCTGAGACTATAAGAGGAATCATTCTGCCCTTGTCAGCCAGAAAAATGTGATGATTGCATTGTTGTCAACTCTCTCTCTAAATAAAAAGCATCGTTTATTTTTGTACCTGTTACTATTGCATGCCATATTAAATATGTGTAAAATTCCTTCTTAGAAGCAGCATCAATTAAAAAAGGAATTAAAAAGCAAGACTAGTCCAGATGTGATGCAGTAAGGGAAAAGTAAAAAATGTAGGAGGAAGCCAGGTAACAATCCCATTTTAGATACTTTGTTATGTGTCCATAGTTAAGGTTTTCTTCAGACACTTGCATAAATTTAAGTATGCAAATATTATATGGTCTCTGAAGGGTAATAAGAGAGACACATAAGTGATCACTTCAGAAATCTATTCTACATTTAAGTGGATTTAAGGTTGAAAGCACTTGTCAATAATTCAAAGGTAAAATACATTACAGGGCTACTGTAATTATCCAAAGCTCAGGCAATATAAACTGGGAAAATGAGTGCCAAGGAACTGATTATAAAAAATCCAGCTGTGTAATCATCATTATTTTGTGGTTACTGTATAGTGTTATGACAGGGCAAAGTTAAGGCAAGCTGACTGCCTCTGTTGTGCCTGCTTTGTCTACATGTATGTTGACTATTTTAAATGTAAAGTAACTATATATTTAAATGTAGTTATTTGCTGACCCTGGTGCCTGTCTAAGAGGCAGTCAAGCCCTCCAGAAAAACAACACGACTGTCAGAACACAATTAAGGTTATTCTCCATGCATGCAAACATAAACAACATACTTCAGTGAATTAGAGCAAGAAAGATTAAATTAAAAGACAACCCCTGGCCCCTGACAGCTGTGTTTCCCTTCCCACACACAGCCTGGAACAGGACATCTTGTGCATTTGAAAACTGCCTAAAAGAAACTGATCTCTGTGTAAAATCATGGAAAACAGGCTGACAGGGATCTCAGGAGTCCTGCCTAACATATTGCTACACCCTAACTCCATGAAAAGACTTTTTAGTAAGTCGCTGTCAAAGACAGCAGCAAAAGAGAATCGGTATTTAAAAGAAATTACTGTCTCTGCCCTTCTTGTTAATGCTTTGTCTTCTTAGCTATGACTAGACCTGTGAAGCAATAGATGTTCTTTTAGAAAAAATGTCCTTTAAATATAAAGATGACGAAGGCCACTAGGGGAAGCATTGAAACTACAGATGACATAATCAAATGAAACAAAACCTCTGTCATGGGCATTGGCCACCCATTCTCATGTGCCCAAGCTGTTCAAAGTGACAGAGGATACCCCTGTCACATTTTGGCACTAGAAAATAATTGCAATTTTGACTAGTTTTCCTAGTCTTCATACTATCAAACAAATCTAGACAGCTGAAGAAAAGGGGAGAAATAATAGATGGCTTTTTGCTTGTTCAGCACCATCACTGTGCATCACAAATCAAAGCTGATTAATTCTTACAACTCGTGTTTTCTTCCTTAGAGAATGTCCTGCTAATCAGATCACAAGGGAATAAAAACCCTCCACCTGAAATTCAGCCTCATTTAACCACCACCGACAAAGTTTGTCCCTGCGAGGTGACATGGCATCTATGTGTTTCATGCAGAGCACACAGCTGATGGCAAAACAGAAACAGAAGCAAGAAAAATATAAAACCATCCACTCCATTTATTCTGTGGCTGTATAGTTATCAGGATTTAAAAACATATTCTAGATGCTTCTATCTCTGCTATCTTCGCCTGGGACCTTTTAACGATTGCTTTGAAGCAGGTTGTCACAATAATGGATGCTTTCAGCACTATCTGCCTTCCAACTTCTTGCTGGTCACTGAAAAGCCAGTGCCTGATGCCAGTCAAGGAAAGATTTGCTCTCAGCAGTGGGTGCCTGACCTTATTGGTCCCCAAGCCACCCTAGCAGCCTGATAAAGGGTGTTTTCACTGTGCCACTCTCTCTGTCCCAGGCTAGACGGCAGGAAGTTTAAGACAGGCCAGCTTGGAGGTAGATATGCTGCTCCTAAAATGTTTGTTACATTGCACTGAGAACATCTGTATTGCTATATATTTTTCTATAAGCAGACGTAATCAACCTTTATTCTAATCTAAGGGCTGGGCTGCGAAACTGGATGTTGGGCTACAATGAGGCTGAGCAAACAAATTTCTAGCTAGTGTACTAGCTTTGCCCCTGTCATGGTAGTGGATAGATCCTGATCAGCAAGTTCCTTGATTATGGTCTTTTATTTAGTATTCCTCCTAACTTAGGAACACAATGAGGACAAAAAAAGCATGACGATAAATCTCAAAATCCTCCTGGTCTCTTGGGGATGGGACAGCAGTCTCGCTTCGTTTGTGTCTTCCTCCTTTCCTGCTCTTCTGCTCAGGGAGCTTGTACTGTGTGCTAATAGGAATAAAAATGAAGCAAACTTTCCCTCCTAAATCAGGCAGTATGAGTAATGCTTAGCCTTTAATGTAAGTGCTAGGAAAGGATTATTGATACTTCATTGTGCTTCTTAAACTAATTAATTAACCAAAGGTCTTTATTTTGTCATAGAACATCAGAAAACCCAAGCTTTGTCTAAGCTTCACCCACTGGGCTTTCCCATTACAGTGTCACTCCACTTTGAGTCTCAAAGAAGTGGTAATCAGGACAGTAGAAACTATGTTAATTGTCAGACCTCTTGAACAAAAAGGAAAACAGTCAATCTGGAGTCAAATATGGAACAATATATGTTCATCGTTGCCTCAAAAAGAGTAATTTATTCAGTGCTTGCAGCAGTGACAATCTCCCCATTAGGTCTGATGATTAAAAATAACATTTTTATTGATTGCAAGTAATGACCAAGATTACACTTCAAAAATATTCCTCAGTGTTTGACTGTCAGGTGATACAAACTTGGCTGAGTTTATAGGAGCCTTGTCAATCAATTAAGCTATAAATCTGGCCATTCAACTCTCAGCAGCCCCAATATTGAGTAAACACAGAAACTGTATTAATACACAGTGTAAACATTCAGAACTGCAGAGAAAGACCTGAATGAATCCAGCTGCAGCCAGTTTTCTCTTCTCTATTACCTCTCTAACACACTCTGCTTTGCAGTTCTGCCATACACTGCTTTGAAGGTTAACCCAATACCCTTGGCTCTTGCTGCTCCATTGAATACCACAGCCTCACCTCCAAGAATCAAAGAAAAATAGTTAAAAGAGGCTCCCTCTAATGTAGCCATTAAGGGTATTAGTCATACACTGTTTAATGGGCAACGCATTTAGGCAATGCCACAGTGAAAGCAACAAGGCAGATGCTATAAGCCGCTCTCATTTCCAAGAACAGCATTTGAGATAAGATGTTCCTTCAGTGGCCGGAAAAACTTTAGTAGCTGTGAATCCTTTTTGTGTTTGGCTACAGGTATGTTACAAGATCATGCAAGACTGATTCAGTGGTGGCATCCTCAGGGATGATGCCTTCCAGAAAGCATTCACCTGAGCTGTGATAATAAAGAAGGACACAAATACCAGTGACTACATTACCCTGAACCTGCTCTAAAGACACAGAGGAACCAAGGAAAGAAGAATTCACAGCTGAAAATAACACAAACAGGGCCAACTAGCAAGTTTTAAATTGGGGATTTTCTCTGCAACTGTGTGTTCTGATGCTAGATCCAAAGTCAACAGGCCATAAGCTACACAGAGTTGAATAGTCTGCAGCTCTGAGACAGGTTTGCCTGATCAGGTTTGATTAATTAACTGTCCCTTCTTTTTGCTATATGATTAAACTCTAAGAAATGGGATTTATGGCGTGTGGCCATGAGATCTCATGCCCTTCAAGGCCTGTATCTTCCTGTCTCTCACTGTTTTCTGTCTCTTCTCTGCCAGCTGCTCTTTTAGCTTTTCCCTATGCAGACTCCAATGTCACACTTGCAGTCACTCAGGCAGAGTGTCTTATCTCTAACAAACCCAGGGCCCAGAGGATCACAGCTGCATTTGTGGGGGACATAGGAACTTTTTCTGAAGTTTGCCCAACTTTATCCCCTTTTCTCTGGCATCAGATAATATGAGCTTCCACTATGAGAAAGCAACTGTTCTGCATTTTTAACTCATTGCACCCATAGGAATATATCACTTTTCTTTTATACCAGTGAAAGTTGGTCCTCAGACCTCTGAGCAGAGTTAGTCCCAGTGTTTATTCAAGGTTATGTAGCAGCCCTCTGTGGTGCTCTATCATGTTTCATGAGCCATGTAACACAGGGTTGTCTAACTGTAATGGATAAAGCAGGATGAAATGTGGCCTGTTAATAGATCTGGTACAATCCCAAAATTCATAGGTCTGCTCTGCATGATGTGATGCTGCCTAGGGATGCTTAAACCAGTTCCAACATCAAATGTCGTTTATGATCCAAAGCAGGATGTTCTACCTTTGCCTATCTATCCTAGTCCTCAGAGAAAAAATAACACCCAGAATTCCTTCAGAAGAAATACATGAGGAGGAAAGAGATTCAGGAAATATTTGCTAATGTTTGGGGTGGCAGTACAGCAGTAACACTGTTAGTGCTCCTACCACAGGCTCCTTGAGGAACACCTGTACCAATAAGACAATGAAGGATCTGGGCCCATATCCAGCATCACCAGTGCCAAAAGTAAGCTCTTGATCACCTCACTGGACTCTAAATTAAGCCCTCTGTCCCTGAGAGGCAGCTGCTCAGACAATTATGCTAGACCATGGCTAGAGACTGGGCACTGCAGTCCCAGGGGTTACTGAATATTTTATAATTCAGTTACTAAAAAACACGTGTATCAGACATCTATCAGTTTGGGTATCCATAACCCTGACTGCTCTTGGGGAATTAAGAGAGGATATTAGCAAAAGAGGTATTTCAGGACTGCAGGAGCCTGCCTCCAATAAGCCAATACTTCAGTGCAGCGAGGGACTTTGCTGGATACTCTTGTCGTCAGTCAGATGAGGGGCTGCGTCACACTCTTGTTGTCAGTTAGGTGAGGGGCTGCCTCATGCTCTGCTGCAGTAAACAGCCATAACAAATTATTCAGGGGTGAGCTGCTCTGTGGATGCCCCCGGCCTCCTGGGGACAGATCAGGGCAGGGCCAGGGCAGACACCTGTGAACAGCCACTTCCTCCCAGGCTTGTATGTACGCAGGATCAGGGACTTTTGCATGTGAAATTGGAGGAAAAAGCTTCTGGAAAGAGGCTGGATGCAGGGAACGGGACACAGTGAGAACAGGTTCTGACAGGCAGCTCAGGGTACAGCTGTGATTTCAGCAGTCAGTTCCTCTAAACTGAATCATGCTGTTCCCAGCACAACCTTGGAGGTATTTGAAAAATAGCATCAGCAATAACACAGTTTCATAGTTATTTCTTCAAACCAATCAGCAAATAAAACAAGTCATTGTTAATTAATTTTTATTAATGATTGTTAAAGTCTGTTATGATATGAAATGCCAATAAATTCATTGTTTCTCAGATAAGAATAGCAATTCCTACTTGATTAATTCTAGTCCTAACCTAGCTGATCCAAAATGAATAGCAAAAGACATATGGGAAATTAAGTCTGTATTTGAAAAAAAATATACGGAATATTTCACATGTAGATGGAGTAGTCAAAGACAGTACCTATGTGCAAGTCCTGGATGTCAAAGCTCATCTTCTACAAAGCAATCCCTTAATGATCTCCCCCAGTACCGGTTACTGCCCTCACACAAGTTCCCTGGCTGTTCTAGCTGGCTGAGATGAGACAGATAGCTCATCCATCTGGACACCATCTGCCTCACAGGAGTACCAAGTCATGCTAGTGACAGCTGAAGAGACCCCATACAATCTGTGATGTGAATAACCCACTAGGCAAAGAAAATCCCCCTGCAATCCCTGCAAGGACACCGCAGACCTTGTCCTTAATCTCTGCTGCAACTGGTGGAGTTACAGTGATGGGGCACCCGTGGGGTCTTGCCTTGTGTTTGCAGTGCTAAAGGAGCTCTGTATTCTTTGTGAGGTTCAGCTGGATGGCAGGCTGGTCACTTTGAAGCAGTTCCTTGTCTGCCTCACAGCTGACAGGCAGAAAGGAGATTTGATCATTTGTCAGATGGAAAAACAACAGTAAGCCTCTCTTGCTGTCTCTGAGGAGGTAAGGAGGCAATGTGTGCTCTTAATTATAGCCTCCAGACTGGATCATTACCTGGGAAGCAGAGATCAGGAACATACAATTACATTTAATGTATATACATATACATTTAAGAATGACATAAGTAATTTTTAAAGTGATTCTGTGTGAGCCTTTGTGGAGCAAAAAAAAAAACCCAGCAAAAAGAATGTACTTGAGGACACTGTACATTTTACTCACTGTAACCTGCATTTCAATGTGCGTCAGATGTGCAAGAGCCACATGGAATGTGTTTCCAGCAAAACATCTCTCTCTCAAAGGGCGTTTGACATCTCTTCGCTGCAATGCCTCTCACCATATCATGCAGAAGGGAGACATCCCTGGCCACTCTCCACAACAAAAGCACTGACCCAGCGAGGGGAGGAGAGGGAAATTAGAAATGAATGTGTTTGGAAAGTCTGGGTATTTTCAGCTAACTGCATTAAGGAAAATGAAATGTTCTCAAAGGATATTTTTAAAGCTTATTTTCATTAAAAATAAAACCCTCTGTGATCTTTTAAAGGGCAGTGGTAGTGTGGTAGACATAACTGGTCAATAACTGCAATGACAAAACAGAGTCTTTGTAAATGCTGTGAAACATTTATATCAATATTAAAAACCAGCATTATAGCAACACTTCCTACTTCTGAAATATTAATGAGGAAGGAACTTAAAGTGCAGTTAACTGTCTGCTGGATTGTAATCAGGGACCTGGTTCTGGCACAGGAATTGATCAAACTTTTGCTAGTGCTTTCTGCAGGCTTTGCAATCTCTGCAAGAAAGGTCTGCACACCACAGTCACTCCCTGCTTTTGTCAGACAGCCCAGAGAAGATCCAGATCACCTAATTCAATTCATTTGTAAGTTAGGGTTGCAGCCTGAGCTGCTGGACTTCTTGGTCAGTCAGTGGGAAGAAATAGACACTTGAGGAAGGCAGTTCATTTTACTTTAGGCACTCAGTTTAAGACAGGATAACACATCCTGTGGAGTGGAGATGCTTTCCTGCTTCTGACTAGGATCTAGATGACACAACTGACTTTAAAGGGAGAGGTGAACTAAATAAGATTGGACCCTTGATAACCTTGCAGGGAAGGAATCACAGGCACAAATGGACAGCAACAGTGCTCAGCTGGACAAGTTGTACTTCAGTACTTTCTGCCTTGCTCTAGTCTCTGCTGTCAGCCCTGGGGTAAGCCCAAAAACTGAGCACCATCAGTGTTATTCCATGTTATTCTCCTATGGTTTCTGTCATCTTGGCTGTCCTTTCCACTTAAGGGTTCCCTGTGCATATGTGACACAGCATAGCTTTGTCATGTTCAGGCTTCCCTAGGCAACACCTGTCTTCATAATCTCTGAGACCACTACCTGGCCAAAATCAGGACAGAATTTAAAAGCTGCTAGGGAGAACATGAGGGAAACATGAATACACACTTACAAATGTATACTTCATTGATAGCAAGTCAGAAAAAAGATTCTGAACATGGCCCGAGCAGTCATGTCTTGTTACAGTGTCCTGATGGCATATATACTCTATCTGATCTCAGAATTAAATGTAGGTATCTGCCTCACAATTGTTATCTTTTGCCTGCTGATACATATGTCCAGAACCCATGTCAATGTTTTCATTATACATACATTACATATGAATGGGCGAACTACAGTTCATATTGTTTATATGAAAGTTTACAGCAAGATTGGAAAAACGTGGGGTTTCCTCATAAAGCTTCCTCCTTTCTGGGCTTAGATGGTAGGTGACTTACTTTCATTATTCTATCTGTAACCATGTCTTAATTACTTCGACAGCTCTTTCCTATCAGCATATTACATTATCATGCCATTATTTCATATGCTCTAAATCTATACCTCGCTGGATTCCAGAAATATGAACACTTGTGCACACTGTGCACTGAGTGTACCCTGAGTGTGCACTGTGGAGCAGGGCAGGATAGGAGGAAGAGACCCACCCCAGTTTTCTGCTCTATTTCAGAAAGTGCTGATGTCCTTTCATTCCTTGTTCTTGCTGACTGGTAAGAAACAATGATAACCCTCTTTAAATAGATTGGGAAGTTGATTGCACTGCATTAAAATACATACCCTTCCTACCCCAGCTGCAATTGTACCTGCAGCTAAGTACTTGAACCATCTGTCCCACAATTGACTAAGAAAATGGAGACATGAAAAGATACATTGACAAAATCAGCAGCTGTTCTTAGTAGGGCCATTTGTTTGCAATTGCTGACTATTCTTGAAGGCTGTGCACTAGATTTTCACTAGTACAAACACCATTCAGGAATATGTACCAGACAAAATTCCAGCTATTATTACATTTTGCCATATATTAGATCTACAGTGTTGGGCATCTGGTCCAGAAGTTGGTTTTAGAGTCTGAAATAGGTGAGTAGGAGCTGCTAAATATTATATTCACAGCCTATGACACAATGGTAACAGTGCTCTCAGCAAACCATTTGCACAACAGATTGCTGCTGTTGTGCTTGTTATATACAACTCACCTGCAAGCAATGCCCTCAGAAGATGGTATTTGCAGGGAGGATATCATAAACAACAGCAAATAGAAATGATTACTGGAGAAATTGCTTCCATGTTCTAACCTCTGATTTAAAGAAAAAAAAAATTAAGAATGATGCTGGAAATCATCAAGGGAGATCTTGGAGTAACAATTCAAAATCATAACAGCTACATGTTGTTCTGATGTTTGAAGAATATGAACATCTGCCTGCATATCTTCTGCCTTACCTATATGTACTATTCATACCAGTGAGTCAGCCCAAGTTGAAGTCATGCACCAAAGTTGTCCTTGGAGCCACACCAAGTGACTCAGCTGGAGTGAAAAGAAAATCTTCAACTTGTTCTGAGGAGAGCTTTAGATTCCTAATCTTCACAAAAAGAAAAAGAATATATAGACATGTACAGTGAGCTTATTTCACCTGCATAGAGAGGAGACCATCTGTGATTAATGAATGTTGCAGTCAGCAATAGTCACTTTGAAGCTGTTTTTGAGACTTTAACAAAATTTATACTGCAAATGAAGCATTTTACTTTATACCAGAAAGGCCAGTGAAGGCTGAATTATTTTTAAAGGTGAACACTCAAAGAATGTCATACATTAAGTTCATGCCTTAAAGCCCATAGACCTTTAAAACAAGTTTGCACATACCAGTTCAAACAGCGCTGTCAGGCTCATGGCCATCTTCAAAATAGTACAGTTACGACAAAATACACCGTGGTTTCAGGATAAACTAAAACTTCTGAAGAATCAGGGTATTACATATTGTAGGCCTTATGGCTTTGATCAGAGAAAGGTCAAAGAATCACAGAATAGTTGAGGTGCGAAGGAACTTCTGGAGGTCATCTGATCCAACCAGGGGCGATCTAGAGCGAACTGTCCAGGACCGTGTCCAGATGACTTTTGAGTATCTCCAAGGAGGTAGAATCTGCAACCCCTCTGGGCAACCTGTGCCAGTGTTTGGTCACCCTCACAGTAAGAAAGTGTTTCCCGATGGTCAGAGGGAATCTACTGTGTTTCAGAGTGTGTCCATTGCCTCTGGTCCTCTCACTGGACACCACTGAAAAAGTTCCATCCTCTTTGCACCCTTGCTTCAGGTATTTATATACATTGATGAGATCTCCTAAGCCTTTTCTTTCCATGCAATCCCATGCAATGCTACCAGCTTGGAGAAGAGTCGCTGGAAAGTTGCCCAGTGGAAAATGACCTGGGGGTGTTGGTCCATAGACAGCTGAATAGGAGCCAGCAGTGTGCCCAGGGAGCCAAGAAGGCCAATGACATTCTGGCCTTTATCAGAAATAACGCAGTCAGCAGGACCACGGAAGTGATCATTGGCACTGGTGCAGCTGCACCTCAGATACTGTATTCAGTTCTGGGCCTCTCAATACAAGGAAGACAGTATGAGGTGCTGAAGCCTGTCCAAAGAAAGGCAACAAAGCTGGTGAAGGGTCTGGAGAGCAAGTCTTATGAGGAGCAGCTTAAGGAACTGGAGTTATTTAGCCTGGAGAAAATAAGTTTCAGGGAAGGACTTATCATTCCCTACAACTGCTGGAAAAGAGGATGGAGAGATGTGGGTGTCAGTGTATTCTCCCAAGTAACAAGTGATAGGATAAGGAAATGGCCTCAAGTTGTGCCAGGGAAGGTTTAACTTGGATATTATGAATTTATTTTTTTTTCGCTGAAAGGTTTGTCGCGCATTGGCCCAGGCTGCCCAGGGATGTAGTGGAGTCATCTTCCCTGGAAGTATTTAAAAGATATGTATATATGGCACTTAGGGACATGGTTTTGTGGAAGACTTGGCAGTCCTAGGTTAACAGTTGAAGTCAATGATCTTGAAGGTCTTTTCCAACCTAAACAATTCTATGATTCTGTGATTCTTCAAGCTAAACAATCCCAGCTGTTTCAGCCTTTCCTTCAGCCTTTCCTGACAGGAGAGATGCTCCATTCCCTTCTTCACCTTAGTTGTCCTTTGCTGGACTCTCTCCAGTATGTCCATACCTCTCTTGTGCTGAGGAGCCCAGATCTGGACCCAGCACTGCAGGTGTGACCTCACCAGTACTGAGTAAAGGAGCAGGATCACCTCCCTCCATGACTGGCAACACTCTTTTGATGCAGACATTATATATATATATATATATACACCATTATATATAGATACCATTAACCTCTTTGCTGCAAGGGCACATGGCTGGCTCATGTTCAAGTTGGTGACCACCAGCTCTTTTTCTGTAAAGTTGCTTTCCAGTTAGGTGGTCCCCAGCCTGTGCTGGTGCCAGGGGCTGTGCAAGACTTTGCAGTTCTCCTTATTGAATTTGATGAGGTTCCTGTCAGTCCATTTCTCCAGCATATCAATGTCCTTCTGGATGGCAGCATGACCCTCTGTTGCTACTGGTTTTCCTTCCCTC
The DNA here is from genome assembly GCA_009867235.2 of Psittacus erithacus. Lineage (NCBI taxonomy): Eukaryota > Metazoa > Chordata > Aves > Psittaciformes > Psittacidae > Psittacus > Psittacus erithacus. Next base: position 14,737 of record WYDI02022848.1, read on the forward strand.
AGAAAAAGGAAGAACTCTGTCTCTCATCATGTTACTGCATGTAGCAGTTATCTCTTTAACCTGCACATACAAATATGTGGTGGGATGCTTGTGTTCACATGGAACCTCACAACTTCTACCAGACTTGATGCAAAGGTCTTTCCAGACAGGGGCCTTTGAGATACAATTCTGCAGGACATCACTAGCCCAAAGGGCCTGTTAACATTAGTGGGAATTCTGTACACTATATGCTTGAAGGCCAGGATTAATATAAATAAATATGTGCAAAACCAATGACCTACATACAGGCTAAGTGTTTGTCTTCAGGACTCTGCTTGAGTGGAGATGGCTGGATGACTTCTGGCTCTGTGCTGTGTTTTGATCCCATGGAAATCAGAATTTGAGAGGAAAGATGCCCAAATCTTGTCCTAGCTCTGTAACAGGAGTGGACATCCGGGCTCAAAATAGATGTTATCTCAGATCTTGCTGTTTAGATGTGCCTGTAGTTACCTCCATACAAACACTGTGATTTAAACTACCAAACAGCTTACTAATTCTGCATTTGGATTGTATATTTCACCCTAATGGTGAGAGCTTTATATCTTCTGACAGCTAATAAATAAAGCCCCACTATATTTAACACATTGAGTGGCTCTGAACAAGTAATTCAGAGTCCCAAACAATTTCAAAACTGGCGGAAAGAATGTCCTGCCCTGCACAACACAGCCCAGCTTCTGAAGGGATGCAATGAATGACTGCCTTCTCCTTCAGGATTTTGGGAAGATGGGTGATATGGCAAGCCAGTACCCAGTAGCACACAGCAGACACAGATCAAGAAATCTGAACATATGCAGCAGCGTTATTTGCCTGAACAGTTATCCCAGCACTTCATTTTACACTGGGTGTAAAAGGACCTAAGCAGAAGGCAAAGGGATAAGTTATTTGGTTGACACAGCAGCAGCAGGAGACCAGGTAAATCACTGGCTTCATCACACATGTCTGTAGGCCTCCTACTTGCTCAGTGCACTGGGCGCTGCGTATCATTTGGTGAACATATTTTTATCTAGCTAAAAATAAAAGGACAGCTTCAATCCTCAAGAGCTAAAACCTGAATGAACAATGCAAGAAAGCCTTTCTGAAACCGAAGCCAGAGGAAGCCTGGTTGCTAGGGGAGTTGTAATAGCCATGAGCTTTTAAGACTTGTGATATGTGTATCAATATTAATTTTCACAAAGCAATCCCCCTGCCAGATGCTACTCACCCAGTGTTTCTGATTAACTGAGCAGGTACAGCTGCAAAACTGTTACTGAGGAAATACAAAAAGGCTGGATTTAAACCCTGTGGAATTTTAGCTACAACTCAGTGGAAGTCATTATTTATGCAGGACCTGCAGCCCACCTCAGCTGGGTGGTGAAAATCTTGGCCACTCTATCACCCCAACTAAGGAGCTTGTGAAAAGCCTTGGCAACAGCAGAGCACTAGCCCTCTGCGAGAGACAAGAGCCTCAGCATCTCCTGGCAGCATCTTGGTGACACTGTCTGTCTGACTCTAAAAGCAGAAGAAATCCTAAATTTGGTCCTTCGCTAGGAGGGGACTTTCTTCTTCAGTTACTTGCAGAATGGCTGCAGTCCCAAGCAAACAAACACCTCTGTTGCAGCTGAGTTCTGTTTCCAAGATTTCCTCTGCTGCTAGAGGGATAAAAACTGTCCTTTTTGTTACCAAACATTCAAATTATGCTGTGTACTCCAAAAGTGAGACACAAATCAGAAATTCGTCTTCATCCCCCCAAACTGGCATAGAGGCAATTACAATTATTTTCCATGTAATGTTTTCTCATAGACTTAGAAAAAACCCAAACAACAAAACAAACAGACAAACAAGAAGGAAGAATTTGATTATGAGCTCTAATGGGCTCCACTGCATTTTGGAAATAGCCTCCAAATGGGTTGTGTGTACTAAATGTAATCATAGGAGAGTACGTTGAGTATTCTGTAGTCAAAAGACAGGCTAAGGAATGGCCAGGGACAAACTGACCTCAAGTGTAAATGAATAGCTTAAGCTTTTCAAGTAGATGGTGCTGTCAATTTTCCCAATTTTAATGCGAGTCTCGAGATTTGATTTTAGTTATAAAGACACATCTCTCGAGAACAAGAAAATACACTGCATTCTGACCTTTTTTTTTTTCTTATAGAAGTACAAGGTCTTTTCCCATGAAAAGATAGGAAGATTTTTTTTATGAAAGAATACCTGAGAAAATTCACTTAAGAAAACAAAGACAAAGAAAAAACCTCCTCTGTGTAAAACTGTCACTGTCTTGATTTTGTGGAGCTTAACTTAGACTTCCCAGCACTTTGGTCTAGCAACATTAATTAGTGGTTATTTGCAACATGTGCTTGCATTTATGCATGCAAAAAGCATAGTGCAGTCGATTTTAGTTATCTACATCCTAGATTTGTGAGGTTAAGGAAAATCAGTGCCTGAGCGGAGGAACCACCAAGCGCTTGATACTTTAGCCACAGGGAGACGTGGTGACCCCCGCCAGTGCATCTGCAAGCAGGGTTACAGAGCTTACTGCAGTGGTTGCTGCTTGCTGCACCTTGCAATTATCCCGGAGGTTTCTTAAGCCTCGCTGAGCATGACTTGCCTTTTGTAGTTGCTGTCGTTCAAGCCGTCTTGCTTTTTCTAGCAGGAGCAATGCTTGACTGTGCTCTTTAACCTCAACCCAAAAAGTCATTTCCATATGTAGCCAGAAGAGGGCACTATTACGTCACATAAGCCACTTCAAGGTCATGCCAACTCTTACAGGCCAGAAATCAGCGCTACTAAACGGAGGTGGAGATGGAGATAAAGTTTTATACCAATATAACATGGCATTTCTACTCCTTTTATAACCATATTGTTTTGCTTCTTGATGTTATTCAGGCATGTGTCCTGTTAGAGCCCTGCTCACCAGAAGAGCTTTCAGTCTTCCTGATGCTGAAGCTTCCACCTGCAGGTCTGAAGTGATTTATCCTCAAACAGCAGGAGCTAATTTAAAGCATGCGTGCGAATGCACTTGAAGAAAGGCAGAAACAAACAAATGAATTTATTTTAGGTTTTTGACAGTTCAGAGAAGGGAAAACAGTGATCTGTGAAGAGGAGGTCAATTCTCATACTACAGCACTGGCATCGCAGACCTGCGTGTGTGTGAGGCAGTGGTCCTGGAGTGCACGCAGCCAGTGCAGCCTCCATCCTCCCCACCTCTGCTTTCTGCCTTTTCATCTTTCTGCCCTCCATTTTTACCCAGTGTGTCCTGCTTGCCCTTCTGTCACAGTCCTGTGCCCTCTCTGGGTGCACCTGCTTCTGTGGTCCCCTCTGCACCCAGTTTAAGCACTTTCAGCAGTGCCACGCTGCTTTGCCACTTTCCCTGTGAACTTTAAGCCTGTGAACGCAAAGTGCTTCTCGCTACCCCTTCTTCTGCCTCTCTGCTTCAAAGTTTATGGGGGAAATATCTCCCTCACTAATCCTGAGGAACAGGCTCTGAACCATAAGACATCCAGGGGGGTTGGGGGATGTCCCTCTTAAAGGTTTTTCTCAAACCCTCTGGGTGGTGTCAATGCACCATTTTAGGAGAACTTCTGGCAGCTCAGAAAAATGTCCACTAACTGAACTAGGAAAGTGAGTAAAAGTCATTTCTATTCCTGTTGTCAGTGCTTTTCACATGCAGTGAGAGCCAAGGGGAGGTTCACACAATGGAGCCAGGGATCAGGAGAGCAGCTGAATGGCACAGAACCCTGCATCCAAGTGTGTTTTTGGAAGTCCCTCATATTCAAAGAACTTTTGCCAGATCTGGGGCAAGTTTTCTGCAGGCTGCCAGGATTTCTCTAACATTCACCCACCACAGATGATCTCTATCAACATTACCCCAGAGCAATGCAAACAGCATCCTCCAAAAAATTTACTGGTTTCAGTCTATTTTTTTCCATATCAGAAAGTCAAATCTTGCACAATTTGACATTTCCTTCAGAAACACTGCTTGCTGACTAACTATAAGCAAAATACCATGGCTAGATTCTTCTAAAAACTCTTTCATATGACCTTTAGTTGTCCTGAATAACAAGTGAGCAAGTAGCCTACTCCTGCAGAATCTCTAGACACCATAATAACCATGGCTTGAGTAATTAGCAGCTTGCGTGCTTCAAAGAGCTGGAAAGAGCTTTACAAACACTAAATAATAAAGAGCATCAGCTCTACTGGCTAATATAACCAAGGAAAAAGAAGGCTCAGCTGACACACCATAGAAATTCAGCTCTTGAGAGCACAGCAGCTGCACATTGATTCAAGACAAAGAGTAAAAAAAAAAAATACTATCACCTCTTAAAAATTAAGAGGGACTTTAATTTAGTCCAAATTAGGGATTTACTCAGTCCAAATACATGCAGCTCGACCTAGATGCTACTGTGAATAACTCCTTGGATTTTTAACCATTGTAAAACCAAGAACCTACTTGCGTCCCATCAGCCAGACCAAAGGAATCCTTGTGCGATAGTGGCTTACATGCAGGAAAGCTGCCTATTGTGTCACCAGCTGTCACAGCATCTCAGCAAACATACGGGGTATAACTAGGACCAGCTCTGCTAATCCATGAGCTCTCACTAGCTCACTGCACAGGCAGCAAGGCCACTGCCCATAACCTGGGAGAGAATCAGTGTCTGCCAGCATTTCCTTGACCATAGTACTTGCCACAGAATAATGCTACAGAATTTAAATTGTCAACAAAGTCAGGTCACACCATCATCAGTTGTCCTGTTGTCCCTCCAGTACTCATGGGAATGTCTTCAAAGACAACAGTGGTATTGCTGTATTTATGCATTTGCACCTGCATTAAAATAGACTTGAGCAGTGTGGGCTGGTTATAAACCACACTAGAAGAAAACAGGGTGTATCCCTGGCAAGGTTTGCATTACCTTTTATCGAAGTAATCTTGACAAGGCCTGGTCTTGTCACTTACATGTAAGGAGGGGATGAGAGCTCTCACTAGGGTTTCTTAGTGACAGCATTCTTGTGACTACACATCTGGAGCAGATAGCTCAAGAGAGGAGATGTCAATTGCAACACATCAGTGTCGTGTGCTGGAGATAACTACTGAAGTTCCAGCAGTCTGTTGGTCGTTCTGTCAGAAAAGCCCACACAGCTTATACACATTGCATGCACCAAGAGTTACAGTTTCCTGGATTCACGCTGTTGTTACACAGTCATATAAAAATGTTCAGTCTGTTGATGAGAAAAAAAGATATGGTCATTGGGCAGAGCTGGTAAGTTGTTCTTTGGTTTATTTTTTTACTTTCTTTTTCTTATGAGCAGGAGGCATAATACAGCTGCCGTGTCTTTTTACCTGTCAGTCCTCTCTCTTCTAGTGGTGTCTGAACTTCTTGGCCAATTGTCCTCATAGACTGAGAGAGGTAAAGGACTCAAAGTTTTCATGTTGCTGCAATTTGCACAGGAACAGCAATGTGTCTAGAAGTAAAACACCCTAGCCAATGCTTATGCAGAGCCAAAACAGCACCCAGGAGCTCCTAAGCAGGCAGAGCATGGACTCAGTGCAGCAGCAATGTGGGAGGTGGACAGTAGTGGATGTGTAAAACCCACATCTACTTTACCTCCACTGGAAAGCAAGCTTAACCGTATTTATAAAACTTTACTGTCCTTAGAGATGCTGTCCTTTTTGCCTTTGACTAATGCAATTTATATATATTCATTGGTGTCTTGCATTTTGCTTTCCTTATCCTGACATCCAGCACCTGAAATCTACTTTACTGTGTTTTATCTCCTAATGCAATAAACCTCTATTAAATTTACTAGAATCATGAAAGTTAAGTTTGCCCAGAATATCTCAACTCCATTTTTCTTAGTATTTTGAGGCTGGTTGATGCCTTTATAACATTAGTTTTCCTCAAATGGCTCAATGATTTTGAGTCAGGCAAAGCAAACATCATTAAAAAAAACCAGTATCCTGACCACAGTTCACTGGACTGTATAGGTCCTCGGCTACAGTTTATTGCCGTGAAATGTGTGTCAATAGAGAACTTCTGTGGCTCCCTCTTCTGTACATCATGATTTCTCTTTAAGGCTGTGTAGTGCCCACACTACACAGGGCCCTGACAAAGCTTAAAGGAAAGTTTCTTTGCACCTGATACACTATGATCAGAATCTCCATACAGGGGTGTATCTGAAAGCAAATTGGTTAATTGATAACAGACAGTTATACTAATATTATTATAATTATATATTTATATGTCCAATAATACATCACATATTATTATATTTTATTATAATATTATAATAATATATTTCATTATACTATAAGATATTCAGGAAAAAACATGCAAGAAAAAATAAAGTAAAATTCAAGTAGCTTTCTTCAAAGCTGAACAATATTGCAACTTTCACAATTATAGGATGAACCCTTCAAAACAGATTGAGCAAAATCAATGAAACTTAAGTCCTTGCTTTTTTCCTTTTTTTTACCATTTTCTGCATAGGTACCAATAAAGATGTAAAATTGACAGTTTATCATGACATAAGAGCCATGACAGCTAATAAATTATTTCACAGGTTGAAAAAAATATGACAGGCTCTGATGTAGTGGTTTGTGGGAGCCAGGAAAGTGCTAATTCCAATCACAAAGAGCCATTGACCAATGTCTGCGGTCAGATCACTTGACCTTCTTGTTCTTCAGTCATCCTAGCTGGAAAGTGTATTAAATGCATTGCCCCTGGAAAATGACAGCGTGCGTTCATGCATTAATGTGTGTTTTACCGCACATAGGATATTGTACTTCTCCTTCCCCTTCGGTTTGTCGTTTCTGGTTTCCTAAAGTGTTATGAGGAATCCTGTGCAAGTGATGTTTTGCATTTCCTAAACCTTTTACATCCTTGAAGTTTGAGAAATTAGATAGTATTAGCTTTCCTCTCCTGAATTTCTAAAGACATTTCAGGCTCTTCTTTTATCTAAATCATTTTATGGCCCATTAACTGAATAGATAATGTTTCTCAGTGAAGTCTGAAGAGTCACTTAACATTTTCATCATGACACAGAGTATTTTCAGCTGGTAGGATGAAAATTTTTAGTTATAACAACCAACAAGTGAGCAAGCCTTTGATATCCACTCTTCTTCATAAATGTAAACATTTCAACTGAAATTTAAGCAGAAAAAAATAGGGTTTTGTTAAAATGGCATGATCTCTAATGAAAATTCTGAAAGAACAAGGGAGGCATGAATTACTGATTTTAATAGGACAGAATAAAATCCCCCAAAAGCCTAGCTGCTAGCTCCCATGAAATTCAAAGAAAGTTTTCATATGCTAAGTAGTGAAAAATATGTTTTCAAGCAAAAAGGTAGATGTTACTTTCAGTTCAACTCAAAATCAGTTTTGTAAACCGGTTTAATCTCTGCTAAAAGGCTTTGTTAATAATCCAGTTGAAAGTGTTTCTCAAGGAATCACTGCCATTAGTGGCCTGATGGCACAAAAAGCCTTAATGCCTTACGTTAGGCTCATATTGAGTTAAACAGATAAGTAAAATTACTTATAATTATTGATAGTGTTCTAAACTTTGTGCAGTATTCAAACCAGTCAACCTAAGTTCTATTGAGTCTACTGAGACACTATGTTGCACCACATGCAAAGAAAAAGGTACGTGCATCCTCACTGGCATTCTTCAGCCACTGCACACTGGGACCCAGTCCTGTAATGTCTTGGAAATGTTCTGAGCTGACATGGATGGGATGATAAAATCCTTATGATCCTTTTAGGGAAACAGAAGGAAAACTAGGTTTAGGGGTTCAAAAAGGTCTGCAGGTTTAACATTAGATCTTCGGCTAATAATCAGCTTTTCTAAAGTTAATGAGACTATTTACATTCTATAGTATTGGTTCTGCAGATAATCTGCACCTGAGTTGGTGTAATTCGCAGTGAGTCTTTAATTTCTTAATTTCTAAGTAGCCATTTGTGTGGAAGATATTTTTAATGAGGTTGCACTGGGGAGGGAGAAGAGGTGTTGGTCATTCACCTCTAACTAACGGTTAGCATGTACTTTAAAACTTTAGCAACCATATTCAACAACTACAGCATAAGAGCATGGCAAATTACAGTCCATTACATAATTATAAATCATTAAGACTTCAGGGTGTGTTTTGAAAGACTGTATGCTGTCTTGGTCAATAGCAAATAACAATACTTCATTTCTAGAATTAGTCCCTATTATTACTATTCAATTACAAGAAATCATAACTGTGTACTCGCATGTTACTCCTCCTTATTGTACAGTTGCTCCAGTGGCTACTTCTGAATTTCCACTGTTTATTAAACAGATCACTTAAAGCATGCAAATTCTATTTCAGTTCCTGCCTTATCACAAAGAAATAAATAGGCAAAACAGAAAAGAAGCATCATAATACCTGTGATATTATTTTCTTATTCATAGGCTGCAGGTGCTAATATAGATTTGGAATCTTTGTGCAATGAGAATAATAATTTACTGAGACAAAAGGTGTCTGATCTGCAAAGAGAAGATGAGGGCACTCAAAAGAACTAATCAGCTTTTAAAGCAATCTCTGATCATCTTCAAACTACTGCAGACCCAGAAAGGAGTTAAAAAAGAGTATTCCCTGCACATTTGTCTTTGAAAGCACCCACACAAAAGGAGAATCTCAAAGAAGCATTTACCCCACATGGCCAGAAATCTTTAGTATAGTAAAAAGGCTTCAAAATGGTACAAAATACCAAGGAGACTACATGTGAATTAGGGTCTCATGTAGTACTTTCTACTCTGAAAATACCACTTATAGAATCATAGAATAGCTCGGGTTGAAAAGGACCTGAAGATCATCTAGTTCCAATCCCCTCCGTCATGGGCAGGGACACCTCACACTAAACCGTGTAACCCAAGGCTCTGTCCAACCTGGCCTTGAACACTGCCAGGGATGAAGCATTCACAACTTCCCTGGGCAACCCATTCC
>WYDI02022850.1:0-43669 GCA_009867235.2 Psittacus erithacus
GGCCGCTCCAGCGCCGGGGCCGGGGGATGCTCAGCGCTGTGCGCCCGCTGCTGCCGGGCGGTGCCCGGGCCCGCGCGGGGCTGGGGGGGGGGCTGCGGGAGGCTGCGGACGGGCGTCTCCTCGCAGGGACCGGGGGCCGTGCAGCGGCCCTGCAGCTCCGACGGTGCCACCACCCCTCGGCCGGGGCCGGCACCGACCCCGGGGAGGATTCAAGGGCGTTTTCTCCTTGGTGGCATCCTCGGATGCTCCTCACCTCTGCGGAGGATCCGGCCCTCCCTGCGCTGCCCGCTGTTCCCCAGCACCGCCCTCGGGTCGTGCTCTGGGAATTGCCCCACCAGCCCCTGCCCGGCTGCGCGGACCCGGGCGCAGGGAGGAGCTGTGGGGCAGCCCCTCGCTGCTGGGCACGTTCCCATCTCAGAACCCACAGGCCCCACATCGACCCCCTGCATCCGGCCCTTCCCGGCTCGGGGGCTGCTGCAAGGTCACCGCCATCCCTCCCGCCCCGTCTGTTCCGCTCCAGGTTCGTGCTCTGCGCTCTCCCCTGCCCGCTGAAGGGGTGTTTGCTGTTTGCAGGGGGCTGGATGGTCTGAAGACAGGAGCTGTGGGGCTCTCTGAGGAGCCCCAGCACCATCAGTGAGGCAGCATCATGTTGGCTCCGAAGAAAGGCCTCCTGTGCAACCTCAACCACATCCATCTGCAGCACATCTCCCTGGGGCTGCACCTCTCCCGGCACCCGGAGCTCCAAGAGACTTCTGTCTCCATGGGTGGAGAGGACCAGACCGGCTGCAGTGACTGCTCGGAGAACTGTGAGCAAGTGGATGCCAATTCCAACAATCCAGCCCTGAAATGCCGGTGTTGTGAGTCCCATCCTCAGCAGGCAGTGACGCTGGGTCTCCAGAACCAGACAGCTCAAGAGGATTTCCCCTGCCTGCATGCTGGGGAGGAGGTGGCTTCCCCTTGTGATCTGGCTTCCTCCTCCTCGTCCTCCTCCTCCTCTGTCAGTAGCTGCTCGGATTTCAGCTTGGATGACTCCCCAGTCTCTGTGTACTGCAAAGGGCTCCCCAGAGAGGAGCCTCAACCCCTTGAAAATCCGCCCAGTGTCATTCCCACAGAAGATGCCCAGGATGGGCTGTCACTTGGTGACCAGGGTGAGACGTGTGATGGAAGAGATGCCAACCTCAACCCCCCGGTGCCCCAGAGACCGGCCTCCCTGACCGGAGACAGCCCGGACAGCCTCCGCAGCAGCTCTTCGATCGACTCCCGGTGTGATGAGACCTCCCCCAGCGTGAGGGATGCCACCGGCATCAGCACCGATCTCGACCCCAACTGCAACCCTCTGCCCGAGGCTGACGCTGCCCCCCCGGCGCCGCCTGTGCCAGGGCGCAGGGATCCTGCTCTGAGCAGAGCCCCGGAGCTGCGGCCCCGGGCTGGAAGCATCCCCCCACCTGTGCCCCCCCGGCCCCGAAGGCGCCTGCAGGTTCTCAATGGGCACAGAGCAGAGCAGCCCCCTCTGCCTGCGCGGCCGCGGGAGCTGGAGCCCGGCTCAGGCGACCTCTGCAGAGACGTGGGCAAGAAAACCATCACCTCCTTCCACGAGCTGGCCCAGAAGAGGAAGAGGAACGGTGCTGGGCCTGCTCCCGCGCAGGCCAGGGCTGACCGCAGCGACTGGCTCATCATCTTCTCCCCGGACACGGAGCTGCCTCCTCCCAGCGAGCTCCTCCCCAGCACCACGGGCCAGGAGCCGGCCCGGCCCCAGCTCCAGCCCGAGCCGCCGCCGAGACCCCCCAGCTCCAGGCAGCGCGAGGTGACCACGTTCAAGGAGCTGCGGTACCGCAGCGCCTCCAACAAGGCCAAGGGGCAGGCAGCGGGCGAGCGGGCAGAGATGGGGGCGCCGCAGCTTCCCCCTGCGCTCCCGGAGGCGGCCATGGGCAGCGGCAGCGCGGGCTGGGTACCACCAGCGCCTCTGGGGGGGCAGCTGCTGGCGCCTATGGACAGCCACCAGCTGAAGGGGAGGAGATCCAGGCCGGGGCTGCAGCCCATTGCGGAGGGACAGCCCGGGGAGGCGGAGGAAGCGGGGCCGCCGCTGCAGAGCGCCCTTCCCGGGGAGAAGGGTGCCGCGATTCGGAGGCTCAGGGGACCTGGAGGCGCCCCGCGGGTGCCTGGGACAGCCGAGAGAGGGGACGGGCCCCGCAAGGAGGGTAAGAGCTCGGGTCCTGCGCGGGGCCGGTGGCGGAAGGACGGGCCCCGAACACCCCCGGGGGCCGCCCAGCAGCGGCGGCCCCTCCTTCCCCCGCCCCGTTCCGGGCCGCGGCGGGACCCGCCCCAGCCGCTGCCCTTCGCCCCGCCGCGGCCTCCGGCTCCATGGGCGAGCGCGGCCCGGCCGGGCCCGGCCCCGGTAACGGCGGCCGGCCCGAGGGGGCGGGGCCGCGCCTTCCCCCGGCAGCGCCTGACGCCGCCGCGCTCCCTGCAGCCGAGCCCCCGCCGTCCGCCGCTGGAGCCCCGGGGCCGCCCGGAGCGGGAAGCACGGACGGAGCCCGCGGGGAGCAGAAGAAAGGTAACGGCAGCGGCCGCGGGTCCGGGCGGGCTCCCGGGGCGCGGGAGGAGGCCGGGGTCGGCCGTGGCCGGTCCGGTGCAGCGGGCAGGGGCGGGCAGGGGCCGCGTCCCCGCCCCGTGGTGGAGCCGGGGAGCGGGGGCGCGGCGCTGCTGTTCCCCGCCCTCTCCTCCATCCTGGCCCGGTCCCCCGGGGACCGCGGGTCCTTCATCCCGGCACGGTTCCCATGGCAACAGCCTGGATGCTCCTTGCGCCTTCCCAGCACCCCCCTGTGCCTTGGTGTCCGGAGCAGCGGCTGGCGCCCAGCATACGGTGGGGGAGCTCTGGGCTCAGGCACACACTGAAGCCGGGTCATGGGGAGCTTCTCCTCACCCAACACCTCCGAGTCCTCTGCGGGGCTGCTCTGAATCTTTCTTTCTGACACCTTCCCTTCTGCTGCCCCCCAGCCCTGCTGATCGCCATCAGCGCCGCCGTGGATAAGGTCATTGCCCACTTCAGCTCCGCACGGAACCTGGTGCAGAAGGTGAGGCTCTGGGCTGGGGCGGGCAGCAGTGAGGGCAGGAGAGGCCTTGGGACCTCCAGGGGCACTCTCCCTCCCTGCAGGCTCAGGGATAGGTGCTGCCATCCCCTTCCTCTCCTCTCCTTCTGCTCCAGGCCCAGCTGGGCGACAGCCGGCTCAGCCCTGACGTGGGTTATCTGCTGCTGCACACCCTATGCCCTGCGCTCTACGCCTTGGTGGAGGACGGGCTGAAACCCTTCCAGAAGGATGTTATCACAGGCCAGAGGAGGAATTCCCCCTGGAGCGTGGTGGAAGCCTCCGTGAAGGCAGGTCCGTGCGGGGCTCCCGGAGCTGTGGGCATCCCAAGGAGCCTAGAATCCTTCTCCACCCCGGGCTGGGGGGGATCTGAGCCTGGAGCGGTGACTGTTGTGTGTTCCACAGGCGCCGGCGCGCGCTCCTTCCACTCGCTGTGCTGGCATGTGGCCGGGCTGGCCCCGCTCCACAGCACCAGGCAGAAGTTTCATGCCTTTATTCTGGGCCTTTTGAAGTGAGTTTTGGCCCCATTGGCCCCTGCTGCGGGTTGGGACAGAGTCCCAGGAGCTCTAATGTGGGTTCCCTTTGTCTTCTTTAGCATTAAGCAGCTGGAGCAGTGGATTTCTCACCTGCAGAAGAGCCCAGGTAAGGAGACAATGAATGTCCAGAAGCTCCCCATCCACGTCCTCTCTTACTTGCCAGGGTACAATCAGGTACAATACATAAACAGGTCTAATCCCCGCCCTGTCCCACCCATGGCGCTTGGCTGGGATTTGCATAGTGGAAAAGGGCATCATTTCCCATGGCGTCCCTTTAATGCAGCTCTCAGCAGAAGCTCCTCTGACCTGCTGGGACAGCCCTACTGGCCCCGTGAGGCCACTTTGCAGCCCTCCAGCGCTCTCTGTCTCTTGTAGGTGTCATCTCCGTGCTGTACTCACCCGCGGCCTTCTTCTCGCTGAGCCAAGGCCCTGTGCCCTACCTCGCCGATGAGCTGCTGCTGCTCATCCAGCCCCTCTCCGTGCTGACTTTCCACCTGGACCTCCTCTTTGAACACCACCACCTCTCCATGGACGTACGGCCCTTGTCCCGCTCAGCGCTGTGTCCTGCCCATGGCTCCGCTCAGGGTCCCGGGCAGCATTCCCTGGGGGGGCTCTGCAGGGCCGCGGGGGACAGCCGGGAGGGTCAGACCCCCGCTGATGCCGTGGGGAGGGCCGCGGGCGCAGGGGGCAGCCCAAGGCCCCAGCCCCGCGCTGCTGCGCTGGTCCCCGGCGCCCAGGTCGGGGCCGCTCTGCAGCAGACCCTGCAGCACGTCCTGCGCTGGGGCGAGCGCCTCAGCCGCACGCTGCTGGGAGCCGACAGCTCCGCGGAGCCCCCGCGGCCGGAGCCAGGCCCTGGGGATGCTGGGGCCGGTGCCGGGGGCTGGTGGGGGCAGCTGGGCCAAGCCTCGAGGCTCTGCAGCGCTCCCAGCAAGGAGAAGCTCCCCTCGGTCTGGTGGACGAAGCCGCGTGTGGCTGCGGTGGGTCCCAGCCCCGGCCGGGCTCTGCAGCCCCTGGGTGAGCCCCGCGGCACTGAACTGCGGCTGCTTCAGGCCAAAGCTGCCCCGGAGCTCCCCGCTCCACAGCCCAGCAGCAGCGCGGACACCTCCGGATCCTCCTCCCCCGAAGCCCTCATCCTGCCCGCGGCAGCTGCAGCATCCCCTGCGCCGTCTGATCCCGCTGCTGGAGAGAGCCCCCTGGCATCGCCCGGTGCGAATGGGAGCCGAGCAGCACCTCCTGGGGCCCCTGGGGCTGACAGGGGCCGCTGGCTGGGCCGGCTCTTTGGGGCATCCAGCCCCTCTGCCAGGAGCATCCCTCCCAGTCCCGATGCCGCCTCAGCGAGGTCCAGGTAAGGCTCAGTGCAGGCGGGCGGGGGGGATGCAGCAAGGCCCAGAGAAGGGGTCTCCTCCCGGGCAGCGGGTGCAGAGCTCACCGTGGGGCTCGGCTTTGCTGCGTGTCTTGTGCTGCCCCTTACCCAGGTTTTGTGCTCTGGGGTCAGTGTATGTCCTGTGCTGCTGCCGCTTTGCTCCGTGGAGCTGGGCAGGGCCCCCGGCAGCTCCCGCATCCCCAGAACGGGCTGAGCTTGTGTGGAGACGATGGACACCGCAAGCTTGCGGCTTCTGCTGTGTGCAGGAGACCTTCGAGCTGGCTGTCACCCAGCGCCCGTGTCCTGGCTGCGGTGGTGAAGGGGCTGGCGGCTGAGAAGAGCCACGCTCAGGAGCAGGCAGAGGGGACCGTGTCGGACTCACCGCAGCCCTGCAGGTGATGGGGGGCACTGCGGTGTTTGGGGCTGGAAAGCAGCCGGGGGGGGCGGTTCTGGTCCTGGGCCCTGCGTGCTCTGCTTGGTGGGACGTGATTGAAGCCATGGTCCGATGGCAGCTCCTCCGTGAGCATCCTGTGGGAGCCTCTCCCAGGGGCACTGGGGGCGCGGGGGGGTGAGTCCGGATGCTGATTGCCCTGCAGGGCGGTCCGGGCGCTGTGTGACCACACGGGCACGGCCGATGGGCACCTGAGCTTCCAGAAAGGGGACATCCTGCAGCTGCTCTCCACCGTGGATGAAGACTGGATCCGCTGCTGCCATGGAAACAGCTCTGGCCTGGTTCCCGTGGGTTACACATCCCTGATTCTGTGAGGGACCGGCTCCTGCCACGGCCTCACCACCCTCAGAGCATCCCCCGCGGGGCTCTGCTCGCTCGCATGCCGTTACCCTGTGCCACGATGGGGCCCGGCCCCACCATGTCACCATGAGGGACCTGCTCACGCTCCTGTGTCCTCAGCTGCTGCCCAGCCCACTCCAGGGCCAGGGAGGTCCCTGTCCCTGCTCCATGCCCCTGCCATTGTGTCCCCCCACTGCTCTGCCCCGTGCCCGGCAGCCCAGGCCCGGCCGCACTCTGTACATGGCTGTACCCATGGGAACACGCTGATTCCAGGGGGAAAAGCTGGAAATAAAGGTTGTGACTCACGTGGCTGCGAGTGCGAATGGGACACGGAAGGGGGAAGCTGGCGCTGGGGCTTTGGGGAGTGATGTTCTTGTTCCCATTTCCCTCTCAGCTGAGGAACACCGTATCTTAATGGGAACGGGCTTTGCCTTACAGGGGTTAGATTGGGTTCCACACTGGGCTTGGAACTGGGTCAGGCCAGGTAGGTCCTCAAGTGGGTTTAAGTAAAACCAGCCCTTCACTGCTTGGGCTGGTGGCTCTGGTTCAAAAGGGACACAAACTGATGGGGCAGGGACCACAGGGGTCCGGGTGGGGAGATGGAGAGGAAAATCAGGTCACCGGAGAGGGGAGGCATTGGGAAGCGGCTGCATTCATAGCACAGAGCCACAAACACCCCATCAACCACCCTTGAGGCCCGCGGCCTCTGCAGACCTGCAGGGGATGGCTCCGGGTGCAGGGGCTGCAGTTATGGGGCTCAGGTGCTCGGGTGCCACACGCAGCGCTGGCTCCTGTGCGCACGCTGCAGCCCAGAGCATCAGCATCAACCCCAACCCTTTGAACTCCATCACCCACGGGAGAGCCGGGCCGAGAGCCCCTGGCAAAGCAAAGGGAAGAGTGGGAGCACGAGCAGAGAAAAGGCCACAAAGGCACCGATAGGAAAAGATTTTCCATTTAATACTAGACTCTCTCAGGATTGAGATGCAGGCTTTTTATGCAATTACATCCAATGTTAAAATTGGTAATACATAATTTACAAAGATTAACATCAAAACAATGATCTATTTAGATATGCTTTGTAAAAAGGAAATATATTAGCAGCATTTATTTTCAGCAATCACACAGCCTACACCCATGCAGACTAAAGAGTTCATATCTATTTGCAGTAATGTAGTGCTTCCTGGTCTGAAAACAGCGATCCTGGCGACCCTCCGGTCTTCTCATTATTATAAAATAACCCCAAAATAAAAAAAGTCCTTAATTTCTACACCAGTAAGAAAAAACGAAGTCTTTGCACTTACCTAACGTTTGATTGTCTAAAAAACATCTCGGTTTAGTCTTTCAACAAAAGAAAGATAAAATGAGAGAGCTTAGGGTGGCGCTTCCGTACGCACTCGGGGTCTTAAAAACTTCTTTCTTTTAGTGTTTAACACCATTGGAGACGATGATTTCGGGGTCGGAACTAAAGGAGACAACTCAAGGGGGGGACATGCGAGATTCCTACTACACGCACGAGTATTTTATACTCAGGGCTCCTGGTTCTGTACAGTGCTTCTCTACAGTAAGAAAATATTCCAAACTATTTTCTTAGGTTTGGTTTTTTTTGTTTTTCTCTTTTTTTTTTTTTTAATAAAATATTTGTGGTTTTTATTTTTTGTTGTTTTTTCTCAAAGGGTTTTTTTTGCCTTTTTTTTTGTGTGGTTTTTTTTGTTTTTTTGTCTAGTCTTTTTGTCCTTTTGAAATCGACACGGAAAAGTTGAATGGAATGAGCCATGTTCCACTAAGAGTAAAATAATCATCATCATAACAAGAATGTACATTAGGACGAGCTTGGTCCATTAAAAAGGAACATGTAACTACTGTATTGCTTTACATCCACGCAGCAGATATATACAACTTGGCACATTAAAAACTGGTTTTCTTCGAAGAACATCTAAAACAGGACTGTATATGCATATGTACGTCTGAAGGACAAGAAAGCAAAGCCATTTCCAAGGGGCAGCGTAGCCGACCCCCCCCTCCCTTTGCCCCTCCCTTTGCTCCATGTCCCGGGAGCAGACGGGGGGTCCCGGGGCAGCCCCACACTTGGGCACGTTGTGGTTTCATGCGGGGAGCAGTGGGTGCCTGGGGGCCGCTTGCAGGGCTGACACCCCCCGGGGCAGAGGGAGGGCGGCAGGGGGCACGCTGGCTCTTCAGTTCAGAGACGGACAGGTTAAGCTGTACAACCAGAACACGAGGGTAGTGTTAGCAGTTGCTATATCCTACAGGTCACAACAAACACTCGCTGGGAATACTGCTCGACGGTTCATGTAGTGAAGGGTTCCTCTGGTTTTGGGGGGCCGGGGTGGGGGGGGTTTGTTTCTTTTGAACAGGTTTTCATTTGCACAACACACGAGACACACGAGAACCGCAGCTTCTCCAACCCCCCCGCAGCCACAGCGGTGGCAGGGGCTGGGCTGCGTTCAAACCTCTGCAGAAAACAAGTGAGAAAGAGAATCCCCCCCCCTCCCCGTTCCACGCCGCAGAACAAGTGCCTCAAGCAGCCAACTCCTGCCTCGCTCCAAGGGGACTTTGGAAGTTGCTCCTCGTCACACACGTGCGCACCGGCCGCTCCGCGCTGACCCCGTCGCATCTCCAGGGACGTTTCTCTCTCCTTGGAACTTGTGCAAATCAGAGGCCACGACTTTAGGGCCGCCTTGCATTGGAAGCCACTGGGCCTTCACCCTCCCATCCAGATTTCATTCACTGCCATGGGCCACGGTGGTGCCAACAGTATCTTGTACAATCACAGGTTAAGTGGTGAACATGGGGAATATTCTCAGAGTAGCTCAGTCCTTTTCCTTTTGACCTCCCCCATTCCTGTCCTTTTTTACCTCTCTTTTTCCTTTTTGTTTTTTTTTTTCCTCTGAGTGGGAATCTCAAGCAAAAATAAATTAAATTTGACCATCCTGGACAATAACCACGAGGTTTTTCTCAGTACCTAACATCAATACAAGGCACGCCCAACAACACACACACCATAAGAGCACTGCAGAGCAGGGCAGGGCGACCTGCCAACCCAGACATCTAAGTGCTAACTGTTTGTATATTTGTCAGTTTGCTGCTGCCCTCTTTTCCTTGGCTGGTGCAGAGCAAGTTGGGCTCCTGCCCTCAGTCCTCAGCAGACCTTGTAGCAGACTCCAGACCACAGCTTCCTCTGGAGGCATCACTTCCTGAAGCTGCTCTCTGGGATGGTCAGAGTTCGCCGCCGCAGTTTTCTTCCTGATCCTTCCTCCAGCAAGTAAGTGACATCGATAGCTGCAACAGAGCACAGGCTTTGGGTGAAGGAAGGCGACAGCAAGAACGGTTTTCCCACTTCCCTACTCATGGCTCTTTTGAGGATGTTTCCATCCACAGCAACATTCAAAGCTCGACTGGACAAGGTGCTGAGCAACCTGGCTGAAGTTTGGAGTTAGCCCTGCCCTGAGTCATGTTGGCACCAGATGACCTTCAAAGACCCCTCCAATCTAACTGATGATTCCATGACTACTTTGCCTTAACTCCCAGAACACAAAGGAGACTGGACAGAGACCGGACAGAGCTTATCCTAAGCTTTAAATCAAAACCAGACACATTTAACCAGTGCAACCACTGCACCCTAATTCTACAGCTTAGACAGTGCCTACAGAAGTTGCCTAAAACCCAACGGAAAGCTCACTAAAGGTCAAAAGAGACTTTCCAAATTCTCTTCAGTCTCACTCTGTGTCTCTGTTCAGTTTCTGAGCTGAACAATGGGGAGAATGTCTTCAGAGAGTTTTGCTATAAGCACAGTGACAGTTGTAGGAAATTTCTTTGGGATTTAGTGGAAATTGCTGCTGTTGCAATAGGAAACATTGCTGCAAAGAAAACTCATTCCTAGTAATGTCCACGAGCAATGAATTCAGCCAAACCCATCTACTTTATTTCCACAGCCTGCAGTGAACCGAAGACAAACCTGCGCAAGGAACACTTCTGTGCTATCAGAGAGGAATATCTCACCGTTTTTCCCTGGGATTTTCTCTAAGAGGTTTAGCAGGATTTGATTCAGTCTCTCCCTCTGAATATGCCGCCTTTCCTCTGGAGTGCAGAGCTGCCTCGTGTCCGAGCTGCTTTCTTCTACCTTCTTCTCAGAAGCACAGCCCTCACCAGAGGCTGCCTCTTTTTCTGACTCCTCTAGGGTAGGCATCTCACTTGAGGTTTGCTCTTGGTTTCCCAATACATCCTCCATCAGTGGAAGAGAATCTTCTTCTTGGTTTAAGTCTTTAATCTGTGGTTTGGAGCGATCTGTTTTCCAGGATGATCTAGCAAGGAAAGAAGGGTTTAACTACCACAGTTTTCCAGACTGAAAGGTCAGTTCCTAGAGAGTGAAGGACTTGTCAGTAATCGGGGGCGGGGTTTGGAATCTCAGACACTTGACTTACTATGTACATTCAAACCCTTAGTGCAGGAAGGCTGGATGTTCTTGTCCTGGGATCTGCCATCTGCCACATTCAGCTGCTTTTGCTACCTTTCAAAACAGCTTCCGTACTCTTCCTTACCTCCATTATTAAGGAACACTAACACTGCTTCTACATTTTATCCTTCCTCACTGGTTCCCTTTTTATCTCTTCGTTTAGAGAGATTGCTTTAGATAATTTAAACTTCTTATTTCCATAGCACCCAGGGGAAATGGGTATGGAAAAGAGCGGACACTGGACAGACAGGATGATCTCATCTCTTCTCAACGAACAATCTGGTAAGTAAGACTCACCTGCCTCCATTTCTCTTGTAGTTGTCTGGTACATAATGAGGCTGTAAGAACAGTAAAGAGTATGGTTAATAGCAAAGAAAATTCTCAGTGGAAGAATGGGACACAGCCAGCCTTACCAACTCTCATGGGACTGGATGTTGTGTGAGGCTCTAAAACATAGCAAATAACTGCAGATTTATGACCAAGAAGTGAGGTTTAAGATTTTCTTCACTCAGGAAGTGAAGCTTGGCAGTGCTCAAGGCCAGGCTGGACAGGGCTTGGAATCCAATGAGCTTTAAGGTCCTTTCCAACCCAACCCAGTCTGGGACTCTATGATTCTAGGAGTGGCCTAAATGAAATTAGCACCTAGATTTCAGCCAGAAACCACAATCTCCAAACTTACACATCACCGCTCATTCAATATCTGTTGGTCTTTGAACTGCATATTCTCCATCTCCAATCATTTTTGCTTTCCAAGCCTGCTTTCTAGACAACTTTCCCTCCAAACTGTATGTTCATGTGTCAGCTTCCTTTGGTTTACCAAGCTTCACTCACAGGGAGCTAGGGGGCTTTCCAAAAGTACGGCCAGTCTTGCAGTAAAAAGGAAGGAAGCCAAGAGAAGAAATACTTACTGAGAAGTCTCTCTTGGGTGTGAGTTTCTTGGGAAAGTGGTCAAAGGCATAGGGCTTGGTGCAGACAGGATAGCGGTTCCGGTGGATCTTGTAGAAGAGATGAGCCGATTTATCCAGGCGGTAATCACAGATATACACATCCTGCTCCTTCACACCTTTTGGCCTCCCTGTGTTTGGAAACAGAGCAGGAAAAAATGCCAATGAGATTCAAGAGGAAGCTCATGGTACAGCAGAACCACAGCAAGCCATCCACAGTGTCAGAGGCGTAGGGGCTGGCAGAGCTATTCAGTGGGATGGCAGTTAGAACTGGATGAGCTCCAGGGTCCCTTCCAACCCAAACCACTCTGGGATTCTATGATTATGCAGAGGTATTTTGATTACTTACTCTTCTACTTCTATTTCAATTATTAAGCTGTTCTTATCTCAAACCATGGGTTTTACCTTCTTCTGATTCTCCCCATCCCACTGTGCGGTGAGTGAGCAGCTCCATGGTACTTAGCTGGGGTTAAACCACAGCAGCAGTGGTGCACTGTATTTCATTTCTCCTTACCTTTGCAGTAGGTGTAGAGGTCAAGAACACAGCATGTTCCCACCACAGCCTCCAAGGGGATGATTTCATACAGTGGCACCCGGAAGAGCTCATTGTGATAGAACTTTCGAGAAGGGGAATGATGTGTTTCATGTGGACGGAAATAGTGATGACCAAAGGCAAACCGCTCCTCTCTGCAAGGGTGAAGTGAGAGAAAGAGAGAAACAGGAGGGAAAAAAGGCAAGAGATGATGTCTGTAAGCATAGATACAACTTCACTTCGAGCCCTCCACTTCATTTGGAAGTCTCGTGTTTTTGCAACGACTGTGATGAAAAGCAAAGTCACACGAACATTACATATTCAACTTTAGCCCCTTCAGTAAGTGGAAATACTCCTAGTGTGAGTTTTATGAACACAGCAGACTTACTATGCTGCTGTCATTGGGGCATTTAATCACATTACAGTGGCTTAGGCAGTGATCATGAGCTGTCAGTGTGTATTCTCAGCCTGTTCTAACAGTGACAAAACTGTTAGTGACAAAAAGGGATAGCTCTTATCCCTTGTTTAAACCTCCAGACTTAGATGCTTTTACTTTGCAGTCGTGAAGCACAAACAGAGGCATCATGAAGCCTCTGTAACTGAAGCGTGTTCAGTCCTGCGTTTTCAAGCTATGATCAGACTTCTGCAAAATCACTATGTTCAGCCAGGCAGGTATCTGCAATGTCCCCAATTCAAGAGACGCCTTGAACATACTTCTCATTTTTCCAGAGCTTTTCGATGCGGAATATATCGAGTTTCTCCCTGTTGATGTGGGACAGGAGCCGGTAGGACTGCCGCACCGGGTGGCCATCCGGAGTTCTGCGGCTGTCCCTCATCAGGTAAACACAGTCACCTGGCAATGGGCACAAAACACACACCTGTAAAGAACTTGTCATCAGTCCAGCACCAAAAGTAGGGGAAATGCTTTCATCAAAACTAACATTCCAGCAGAACTCCAAGCAGATGCACAGATCAGCACTGACAGACTCGGGGTTTTGAAGCAATGTCCAGAAAGATACACTTCAGGGAAGGAACAAGCAGTAAGTTGATGTTTTAATGACCATTCTACACTAAAACACTGAAGACCTAATAGCCTCCTTTGCCTTTACTTCTAAATGTTAACTACCACAAGTTGGCTCAGCATCTTCCTTCTCTGGCAGGAGGAGAGCCCTATCTGTGCTAAAGGTAATTATGTTGCTTCATCAACCAGCCTGTGAGAACTCTTACCATGTGTCACTCCCATAATAGCAAAGAGTGCAGCTTTCTACTTGTAAGAAGATAAAAGGATTTTAAACAGGGTGATGCCAGAAATCTCTGTATGCTCTGATCTGATGGAAAGCACAGCAGCCACCAGGGTTAGCACATACCTTGGCGCAGCAGCAGATCATCCCGTAATAAGCATATGTAATAGACACAGCCAGGCTGGGCATAGTGGGGACGAGGGATCATAGGCACCTCCTGGACGAAGAAAGAAAAAAGGAAGGAAATGCTGTGATGCTCACCATAATCAGTGCAAAGATGGGGCTGAAATCCTTTTGCAGAAGTGACCAGAGAACTGGTACTTAAGGTGGTTAAACCTAAGCCAAGGAATCTACCCTATAAAGTGAGAACCCCACACTGGTCTGGCCAATCTCAATGAACATAAATGCAAGAGCTGCTTTAGTTTAGTAATGAAGAGGAGACTTTTTCTTACCCTGTTCACTGACCGAGGTTCACACTGCTCACACAAGTAGTGTTCAACATCTGAATTCACCCCCATACAGTCACAGTGCTGCCAGACCTAGAAAACCAGATACATCCCCGTTAGAAATTCCTGTGACAGATTGTATTGACAACTGGCATCTTCTCAAGAGAATATGGAGGAAAGCAAGCAAGCTTCCCAAAGGAAATTCAGCGTTTTCTTTGAGCTATTTCAGAAGACAGACAAGATCCTCATGCAACCATGTGCTCCAAATTGTTGAAGTTCATTCTGCTTGCCCAAGGGCAGGCGCTGCTGACAGTCTCAGGGAAGTGCTAGCTCCTCCCCAGAGAAATGCAAGTTGCATTTCTTCTGTCAAAGCAGACTTTCAATTCTTTTGGAGAGGAAGTGAAGGTCTGCAGAAGTAATTCACGCTACCAGCTACACGAAACTGCTCGTAAACGTTTCACTGGGTATGGGGAAAAGGAGAAGAGCACCAGGCTCTGGTTTGTGTTCCCCCTGCCTCACCATGCACTTTTCACACTGGATCATGAGTCCTTCATCTTTGTAAAGGCCACAAATGCATCTGATCACGTCCTCGTCCTTCTCGTGCCCGTTTTCTTTCTCGCAGACTGAGGTCTCACTGCTGTCAGCCTCACTTGCTGTCTCTCCCACAATCTCATCGATCTGGGCCGCTGCCTCATGCCGGGCGCTGTAGTATGCCTTCCGCAGGCGGCACACGTCACGCCCTGTCGGGGATTTCCTGCCATAGTATTTCTGGGTGAAATCAAAGCAAAGAAACAGTTAAGGTCCTTTCCAACCCAAACCAGGCTGTGATTCTATCATTCTATCATTCTACGTCTGTCCATCAGAAACAGACCAGCACAAGGTCTCCTCTTCCAGAACAGTTTTCTTCTCCTACTACTGTAAGAGCACTAAATGAGGCTACATGCCCACTGTCTCTGCAATAGCTTTAAGGCCAGAAAGAGCCTCACCTCTGCATTCCGGAAGACCTTCAGCATGTCCCCATCAAAAGCTTCCACAGTTTTGTAATAGCCAGTCAAGATCTGCTTCTCAATTGTGGCAAGGTCCAGGGGATCAGAGATCTTCTCGTAATAGTCTGCATTTCTAAAATGGGAACGTATGCACCATGTCATTTTCACTAGCAAGTCAAAGCTGTGCAAATCCATTATGGAAAACTATGGGCTGCTCTGGGAAGCAAGTACTTACTTTTTCTTCGGGGGTAAGTTCAGGAGAGGAGCTGCAAGAGCCTGCCTGGAGGAATCTGTAACAGGAACACAGAGTTCAACATTTACTTGGGTGAAACTTCAAAAGACAAGTAACTAACAACACTCCATCTAGGTTAAAAAAAGGCTCTCTACTATCTGAGGCAGAGAGAATTGAAATGCTTTTGCATTCCTAGAAGTTGGTTGTTGTAATGGGACTACAAGTATCAAAACGGGTGACATTTCCTTGCAATTCTGTCCGTTGTACCATTTTGCTGAACGACTCAAAAAGCAATTTAAAAGGCTAGCAACATCTGCAGATTCTGGTGGCAGAGGAAGGGGCTGGGGATAAAGCCAAGTGATTAAAGCCATTACTGGTAGCAGGAGAAAGGGAGGGAAAAAGAAGGAAGGTTCTTTAACACCCTGAAAGAAACTATTTTTTTTCCTAGGATTTGCCATTCAGTTCATTGCTTCAGAGGCTGAGAAAGTCTTCAGGGAGGTTTTTTAAGGAGCGTCACCTTCACCTTTATAGGCGATGATGCTATCACATATTTCCTTAAAGATCTGGGCTAGGCGGGCAGCGCGAGCCACCTCGATGTTCTCCTCAGCTGCAGCCAAGCGGCGTGTTCGCACGGAGCGGGCGGTCTGAAGGGCTGAGAACTGGGTCATGAACACATCTGAAAGAGGGCAAAAAGAAAGATCCAATCAGAGCCTCTTTTTCCATCCAGCGACTCCTTCAGTTATTAAAATGAACATGTTTTCTAAGCTACTACAATAATAAAAGGCTTCAGTTTCATATCCCCAGGTCAACTCTCACTGCTTCGAGCTCATCTAAATGCTTAAGCTGGTTAGCAAAGGATTTTATGCTGCTGGAACAAATACATAATGTCACTGGATTCACCTACAACACTTTCCAGCTCCGCCTGTACCTGACAGTGGGACCCGGTCCTGCCTGGCTGTGAAGATTATGGTCCTACAAAGAGAGAGTGCTATTTCTGGAGCAGGATTTTTGTCCTGTTCCCATAGCTGCATGCCAAAAAGCTTCATTCTCTAAAGACCTGAATGCCACTGAATTATGAGGATAAATGACAACTGGCAAAGTCAGCGCAACTGTTTCTAGTCTAGGGATAGAGAATGCAGAAAACAGCCCTTCTCTGCGAGGGTCCAATCATGGAAGATGTTAAGCATCATCTTCCTCCTCTTCTGATAAACCACTCATGATGCAACACGAGACATGACGACTTCTACCAGGGCTGAGAGACAACAGGGCTGCTGGAGGAACAGAAATGGATCCGGCAACCACACCAATGGTTTAGAGAGTCCAAAATTCTCATCCTTAAGCAAACAGCATTAAGTGTTTCAGAGGAAACTGCAGAATCCCAGTATGCAAAAACCCCACTGAAACAGCAAGGGAGCTTCTGTCTTACCCTGCTATGTAAAGATAAGGGCATTCATACACAGACATGTATGTAGGTATTTTTCCCTGCACAGCATTCCCTGCATGTGTTATAAAAGGTACATGGAACTTGTAGTAACTCTACATTTCACTTATACACAGAGCTTAAACTTTTCACATAAGTTCTCAAAGCAGCAACCTGAGGAACCTGTGTTGGCCTCACCAGATTTAATGTTCCCATCGTCCCGACAGATCCCGTTCCAGCGGTTGTACAGTGAGGTGCTGTGGATATTGTCACTGACATGCTTCACTTCCTCTTGCTTCTGTCGAATCTTTTCCCAGTTTCGTACCAAAAATACATGGTGTTTCAGCACAAAATTCCTATGGGAATTAGAAAAGCATTCAAGAATCACCTTCTTACTGTAAAATCCATTCCTTAACATGGGGAAAGTGATATTTAGAGGTACACCTGTGTTCCATTCTTTACCCAGTGGAGAGGAATTCCACCCTAGCTGCTTAAAGGAGAACTGAGAACTGCTTACTCAGGCATTTCATGAGGACCTATCTCACAGAAACAACGTCTGCACAAGGCTCCATTTCTGAGGAGAATCCCACTGAAAGAATTCCTCACCTTTCCCTGTTTGACATGGGCTTCATCTGCAGCTGTGGTGTCAGCCTTGTTGGTGCGTTCACACTTTCACTGGGCTCCTCTGGGATGTGACCCCTCTGGAAAACACATCATTCTGATAGACAGGAAAAACTGTGCCAAGAACTTGGCAAAGCACCAAAAGCAGCTGTTGAGACAGAACCTGTAGTATTTCTCTATAGTATTTCTCTGAAGTTTAAAATACACAAACCAGGGTTTTTTTGCTCTGATGGCACGAACCCATTTCCTATCCCTTACTCACAAAAAGAGCTGGGTTTACTACTTACTCTCTTCTTTAGTTTGTGCTTTGACTTCCTTTTCTCTTTTGACCGTCCTGGCCTTCTGTGGGTGCTCACAGGCTGATTGCTTTTGCTTGAAAGCCCATTCATTCGCTGACTTTTACCCCCGATTATTCCTCTGCATTTGTCAAAACCACATTTGCAGAGTTGCTTTGAAAAAGAAAACAGAAATATCCTTTTAAAATAACCCCCAAACCATGCAGATTTGCTCTCAATATTCTAAAGAACCTGCTGTGTCAAACAAAACACAAAAGCTTTTGTCAAGCGACCTTCAACTTGACACAACTGTTTGTCCTGGCTGAGTTTTCTCAAGGCCTTGCACTGGGAGCCTTACCTGTTTTTCAACATTAAAGGAATGAAAATTGTAGTCATAAGTCAGTTCAGTACCAGCAGGCATGTCTTTAAGTGCATACAATCCAATCCTGTAAACACCATTCACAGACCTGCAGGGAAAACACAAGAAAAGATTCCCAAGAATTACGAAGAAAAGGCTTTGTCCACAAAGTGGAAGAGTTAAGAGACAGGAAGCAACCCTTCTGCTCTGCCCTGGATTATGCTGCTTCCTCATCTGTGCTATTCTTTTGTTTCTCTTTCACACCAAACCTTGGCAGCCAAAAAAGTGAACCCTGGATTTACAGAGAGAAGGAAGTTGTGCTTCAGACAGAGAAGCTTCAAATTATATTGCCTGTTGTGGCAGACCTACTTCTCAACCACCAAGATCCAGGCCCTCCCCCTAAATCAGAAGCTTACCTTGACCATCAGACCTCATTGCACAACACACACTAAAGTGAGCTGCCTCTCCAATACCTTTACTTCTTTTGTGCTGGATTTTCCAATGTAAAACTTGATTACTATTGCTGAAATCCACTAGAATTAGCTGGGAATCACCAGCTTCTCTGCCACCAGCTTATCACAACCATCTGCCACTTCACTCGATGTTATTCCCTACAAGTTTCTCAGAAGTGCTTCCTACTAGTCTGGCACTGGCTTGCTTCTGATAACAGAGTACTGATATGACACAAGGTTTGCTGTAATCAGACTACTTCCCTCTTTGCCTGCTTTAAAAAAGAGTATTTGAATTGAAGGAAAGAAGAGACATGCAGAGATAATTTTTGGCATTACCCAGGCTTCAAAACGTGGAGCAGATTAACAGTATGACAAACAACAACGTTGGATTTGCCTTGCCAGTAAACTTAGATCCTGTCTCCAAAACGTCCAATGCTTGAACACATGACATCACTCCTCTTGTGCAATGCAAGCATCATAGAAATGTTATTTACAGTGTTCAGCTTGATTCCCCTCCCTATTTTTAGACGAGATTCTCTTGATGTTCTGGTTATCTACATGTTAGTCACTGCCATCCCAGTCTTCCAGTAAACACAAAATGTTTCTCTTACCATTTTTGCATCTCACAGTTAGGATTACAGCTGTGGTTGATAAAACGAGCCTCATTGCCCATACGATAACTATCTATCACCATTCCACTGTCTAAATTCAGGCAGTAATGATCACTGTGATTATGGTACTGTTCAATCATCCGGTTCCTAGGAAGCAACACAGGAAAGTTATTTGTGATTCTGCTTGTTGCTGCAAAACAGGGAGTAACAAAGTCACAGAACATTTGGGAATTCTGAGAGAGGGTTTGGAAGGAAAAGCAATGATCATCTTTGATTTTACAGAACCATACACCTCGAGATGGAGGAAAACCATTATTATACCTATTTTTATAAGTCAAGGCCACTGACAGAGCTTGCATTAGAATTTAGAAATTTGCTCTTCTGGAATGCTCCCTTTTGGGTTCTGCAGATTATCTGTCTACATTTCATGGTGATAACCTGTGTATGGAAGAGAAAATGCAAGTATACATTCTTTGGTGTGTATCTGTATGCATGTGTACAACAATCAGCTTCTTTCATTAGCAGGGACCGGACAAAATTGCTGGGTTGACATCCATGGATTACAGCTTCCTCTTTTTAGCAAGAGAGCAACAAGAGTCAGTTGTGTTAGCAGGTATTTCTGCATGAGAAGATCACATTTGTCTTCTGATGGGCCTCTAAGCACAAGTATATCCCTCCAATCTCAATTGTCCTGTGATGCCATGGAGTTAAAAGACTACATTCATTATTAATGCTCCCACTTGTTCTTTTTCATACCTATCTGCAGAAGCTGACCCCTCTTCCTGCTCCATTCTGCCCCTCAGTTCTATTCTGCACAGCTCAAATCCTGCACAAGCCTCATAATGACATAAAATTCACATGCACTTGTAGCATTTGGCATTTCGAGAGCAGATGTGGCAGATGATGCATTCCAAACACTAATCACGCCTCTCTATTTGACTGAGGAAAACTTGGTGGATCAAAAGAGCTCAACTCTAGGCCTTCCTTCTGGTGGCTGTGACCAGAAAAGCATTTTTCCCCCCCTTCCTCTCCCCTTTGTTTCTAAAGGTTTCCCAGCAATGATAACAGATGCTAAAGTCATTTATTGAGCCTCCCATGCTAAAGCAGCAAATAAATATTTCTACCTGAATTCTTGCTCACTAACAACTTCTCCCAGATATTCAATGATAAACTGTCCTGCTTTCAGGGGTTCTTTGGTACGAATACCCCATCCTTTCTCCTCAGCCCGGAACCTCTCCAGACACTGCACCCATTCATGCCTCTGTATCCGCTGATTGCAGCACTGGTCACCACAAGGGCATGTGTTTGGTGAACACTCCGCAAAGATCATCCTAAAATAGAAAGCAAAGAAGTTAAAGGAAGGTGCATGGCCTACTTTTACATCCAGCACACAAAGGGAAAAAGAAATGCCTTTGTTAAACACAGTTACTAAAGAATCCCAGCCTGGTTTAGGCTGGAAGGGACCTTAAAGCTCACCCAGTTCCAACCCCCTGCACGGACAGAGGCACCTTCCACTAGAGCAGGTTGGTCCAAGCCCTGTCCAACCTGGCCTTGAACACTGCCAGGGATGGGGCAGCCACAAAGAACTAAAATGCTTCTTGTTTTCAAGGGAAAATTCACACAGAGATTCACAGCCTCTCATTTCTATTCAAAGATCAAAATGGAGCTTTTAAAGACATCTCTCCTCTGAAGAAAGAGGTGGTGGAGCACACGTGCAGCAGAACATTACCTGTAGGCTTGGGAACAAAACTTTAATTTCTGGGGTTGCATCCAGCACAACTCTTTTCTTAAGCTATTATTAACTGATGCGAAATACTACACTTATTGAAACTGCCTTCTCATCAGTTAAGCTCTTTCTAACCTGTTGAGACAGTCCTCCACACAGCCCTTCCCGTTGTCATCATCTGGCTTCTTACAATTGCAGGTGGTGGCCTCATAGCCAGAGAGCGGTTTGACATCCACATAGACATCTGGAGAGAAAAGAAAACAACAAAAAACAAACCCAAACAGGGAAAAGAATTCTTTCCAGGTGAAAAGCAGAGTGATTTCTCTACAAGACTTTCATTCCAATTCCATACAGCAAACAGGAGGAGACGGAAGTGTCTCTGGGAGGATGAAGAGCATGACAGACAGGAGGGGTGGCACAAATGAACACACTTGAATAATAAGATATTACTTACTAGAACGGATTTTTTTATACAGCGGGACATCTGGCTTTTTATACAACTAAAAGGAAGAGAGAGAAAATGTTAATACACTGCAGAAGTGCTCCTCTTAGTCAAAAGAATCACGGAAATTGTGTTCTGCACAGAGAAAAGCTTTGTAATCCCTACAAAAGACAGCTGCATTCTCTTCTTTAGGCTCAGACTACATTAGCAAATAGGTCAAAAGAAGTACCTGGGTAACAGAACTCAGGCTAAAGGAGTTAGCTGAGCATTCTGCCTAACACAGAGTTTATTCTTCCCATACTCTGAACAGAGCAGTACGGATCATGAGGACAGACTAACCTGAGCAATGCTGTTCTTTGCAATACTGAAGAGTAATTCAAATCTACTTTGGGGAAGACATCTTTGGTGGCATTACCATGAGCCAACACATCATAACACTTGGACTCAATGATCTTAAGGGTCTTTTCCAACCTAAAGGATTCTGTGATCCTGTGACATCTGTGACTACAGGCAGGAGCCAAGAGAAATGCAGATTCATCTCCTAACTAGAGAAACTTCCTCTGCAGATGGAGATGACTGAGGGAAAAGGGAAGTTTAGATCACGCTTCATAACCTCCTATGTATTCCATCCTTTCAAACAAGCTTTAAGGAACGATTTCAAATCATTACATATTTCACATCCATTTACTCCATTAACAGCCTTCCTGCAGTGCCATGTGCGGCCAACAGACACTCAGCAAACCATGTAACCTGCACAACCACTGTACAAACAGAACTGCTCTGGAAGGGGCTCCCAAATTCTAGGTAGATGCAGAAAATGTCAAGGAAATAGATCACATGTATTATTTATGCAATAATGAACAGATAAGATAGGCAGATGTAAGTCATCTTCAATACATGGCAAGAAGCTGAAATGTCAACCAGCAGCATTACCTGAAGATTCAATTTTGGTGCCATTACAAACAGTAGCTGGAGCCACAACCACCTGGGGATTTGTCTTGCTCATTTACAAGCTTAAGTTACGTGTCACCGAACGCTCTCTTGCTGTAAAGCTGGGGACAGATTTACTCCCCAGCCTTAAATTCTGTGTTCAATCACTTGGTGGAAACTTCTCAGGGAGAAAACAAAACAGCCCTATTTTTAGGTTTGCACATATTTAAAGCTCTTGCAGAAGAACGAGGCTGTGAAAGAGTTTCTCTTCTTTCCTCAGCAGGAAAATCTCAGCTCGCAAGCGAAAAATAAATTCCACTCTGCTGGGACTGATCCAAGAAAAATAAGGGCTGAGATTTCTCAGTGCTGTTGGCAGCACATCTGAATTCTCCCGAGGCGTGTCTAAAACAAGATCACTGCAGAGAGCAGCCACACACCAAAATAAGAGTCTGCTCCAAAAGGAATGACTTTTTGCAGCAGAAACCCCTGGGATTGCTATTTTGCAAGAGAGCGAATAATGGAAATCATTCCTATTAAATACATATGCAAATCCTTTTCTTCCTCAGAGTGGCAGCCTCAAGAGTATTCACCAACTCACGGGGTACAGAAACAGTTTCATGCAAGAGTCAATGCTATTTTCTTTCTAAGACTTTTGATGGTAATCTTGGCAACCCAGGAACTTTTTATCTTGTACCTGATTGTGTTTCCACTGCCAGAGGATGTCGTAAGGCAGCTGGAAGTCGATCCTCTTCTGTCTGAGATACTTTCCTGAAACAAAAAAGGTTTGTCAGTGGCACACACTCAGCTTCCCATATCCCCAAGGGGAAACTGAGCTGCTCCCAGGCACAGTGCCAGCTTCTGATAGGGCCTCTCCACACTGGAAAGGCCAAGAGGCAGAAGAGCAGAATCCTCCCAGAACATTTTGTTTGTCTGGCAAGCCCAGAGAAGAGCCCTGCACAGGGCTCCCTCCTGCATTCTGCCCTGTCACGTTTGAACCTTTCCTGCCAGCGAGGAAACTGCTGTCTTACATAGGAGATGCCTGGTAAGGTCGGTGCAGAGGGAGCTGCCTTCTGCATTGATGATGGTGTTACAGATGCCACCAAACTCCAGCAGTCACAGCCCAACTGCCAAGAGCAGTACCAGGAACCTGCTGGGGTCACTGAACCTGAGCTACACAAGGGACAAGAGCAAATAACTGACAACATGAATTCAACTTTGTGCCCCACGGTGGCTTCTGGGCAGGAATCTCTCAGCTGACACTTTTCTGCATCCGCATGGATGCAGCGATGTGGCACAGAGACCAAATCTGCTGCACCATTCATGCAAGCTGGCAAATCACAATGTGAGACTCAAAGAAACCAAACCGTATCCAAGCCTGTTCCTATGACCTTCACAAAGAGAGACTGAAGAACAAACTCAGACCTGGCAAACACATTCCAAAATGTTCTTCCAGCCGATCTATGTTTTCAGCAGTAACTGACACTCATTTTAGAAAGGAGTTACTACTCTCATTGCAGATTTAGACTCTATTCCAAAATTTACTGTCACCCTGAAGCCTTCCCCAAAAGAGGGAAACTGACCCATTACATACTTTGTTAATATAGGACCTGAGGCCTGGCACAGGCACTGGGTTAGTTCTGGCCAAGCTTAAAATGTTCTCTCATTATTTTGCTTTTGGACAAGGGCCTGTAGGGACAGGACAAGGGAAATGGCTTTAACCTGCCAGAGGGGAGATGGAGATGAGCTCTTAGGCACAAGCTCTTCCCTGTGAGGGTGTTGAGGTGCTGGCACAGGGTGCCCAGAGAAGCTGTGGCTGCTCTAGTGGAAGGGGTCCCTGCTCATGGCAGGGGTTGGAACTGGAAGAACTTTAAGGTCCCTTTTAACCCAAACCAGGCTGGGATTCTGTGAATATTGTGCCACAGAACTGAATTGAGGAGTGACTAAGGATGAAGTGTCAGCCCCATGTCTGATTTTCCCAGCTTTTCTAAATGTTAACAAGTGCCTTTCCTACCCCTCCAGCTGGAAGGGGTCTCATGTACATTCACACACATGCCCTCACCACTGGAAAATAACAACTGTAATGTTTTCCTTCCAATTTACCCCTCAATTACTCTCCATTTTCAATGCTGTATTCATCCATTGCAGGTTCCAGGAAAGAGCTAAATCTGCTGGGAATTTACTTTCACTTCTATGACCTCAGCAGCGAAACAAAAGGCTCTTTCAGGTGCCCTGGCACCGTGCCTGGATGCATGGAATGTCCCTTCAAACCCGTCAAGTGGGCACTAGTGCAGTCATCTGGCAGAGAGCTGAGCCTGGGAGCTCTGCAGTTAAACCACTCTCCAGCTACCTGATACAGAGTAATGGAAGCAGCTTTAACATCAGAGCAGGAGCTTGTTTGTGTCTGCTACACAATCAACCACAGGGTCAGGGCCTTGTGAAGAGAGAACAGGAGCATCCTGACAGATGGTTTGGTCACACACCAGTTCTTGACCTAATTTCAAGAGGAACTGAGAAAGGTCATGGGTTTGAGGATTTAAATTACCACCTTCAGGCCTGAATTTGCAGTTACTGCTTCAGCCAGAGCTGTCCAACTCTTCACTGCCACCGCCTCCCTGTGAAAGTCCCCGTTGTGTAAGGAGCAAGAGTCCAGTTCAAGAAGACAAACCAATGACACAGTTGTACTGGATGGGACAAATATTCCCCCTGAATAACATGGAACTTCCCAAACTAGCCCAGTCTGGTGGAGTAGACTTGTGAGCTCCAATCTGGAACTCTTGAGTTCTACATGCTCATGCCATAGGTTATGGCACAAAGAGAAGCCCTAAACCCCATTTCTGTTCTACCCAAGCCCTCAAAGTCTATTAAATCCCCAATCTTGCCTGCTTAGTTTCTGAGATTTAACAAATGCTTATAGTAGTCTCTGGCTATTCTACTGTAAGATGAGTTTGAAAAGGAGACTATTTATTGTACCGCATTTAAGCAAAAGTATCCTGGAGTTAAACCAGGTTTGAAACTCGACTGGTTCTTTCTAATGGCAAACAAAACCTGAGAACAAAGTTCATGCAGCAAGGGAATAAAACAGCCTTTTCAGTCAAGCTTCTGCACTGCAGGACACAGGCGGATGAGCGTGACCTTTGGCAAAGCTCCTGTGCTGAAAGACATGAGTAACCTGGCAAGGGGCTGCAAGAAGAAAGGAAAAAGGGAGACTGTGATCCAGAGTACTTCCATGTCATCCAAGTGTGATATTTGTTCCCAACAACTCAAACACACATGAAGTACCCACCGACGTGAATAGGGGCTGGAAACAATCCATGCTCATGCTCTCCAGGAGTGTACTCCAGCTTTTCTTTCTTCAGTTGGATGAGGCGGCTCTTGGGACTGTGGAGAACAGTGACAAAACCCCATCAGGATGAGGACCAGTCATTTGCAGCCCCCATCTTTTCTGGTTGAATTATGGCACAAATGTCCAGAACACCAGGAAAGAGAATAACAACAGAAATGGAGGAGGTTTAAGGTCCCTTCAACCCAAACCATTCCATGATTATGAAGAGGAAATGGAAGGTATTTTGCAAAGGCAAAGTGTGAACCTCCATTTCCAAAAGGCAAATCCTTAAACCAAAGGCATGGAAAAAAAAGAAAAATATTCAGAGGAAAGGTGACTTAATTCGAGCCAACTGTGCACCTTTTAACACCCACATATTCGCTGTAAAGGAAGGCAATGGAAAAATAAATGATGGTAAATAAGCTGCAAGGAGGAAAGCAGAGTGGAAAGGAAATGCAGAAGGCAATTATCTAAACCCACAAATAGCACATGAATTCCTTCAGGCACTGCAGACACACCCGTGTTAGAGCCAGCCACAAAGAACACTGGGGAAAGCACCTACACTGGTTCCCTTCTAAACTCAGCAGTGAAGTATTCTCAGAGGCATGTAAAAACTCTTATGACAAATCAGTGCGCTGAGCAAAGGCCACCAACACTTCAGGGACTTCAGAGGCAAAGGCTGAGATGCCAAAATAAAGCCCAATTCTTCATCAGAAGGAAAGGAATATACTCAGTCAAGTAGGAACAAGACAGTTCTAGAAACACCAACACTGCAAAAAGCGCCTCATGAATTAAAAAAGGCCTCTCCACACTAGGAATAAAAGGTCTGTATTAGCAGGTCCACACGTTCCCACTGGGAAGGCAAGGAGCTATTTTAGGCTGGGGTTTCTCAGCAGGCAATAAAGGCTCTGCTTTTGTGTTCAGCTACTATCTTTATGAGACCTCCCCTTGCACTTTGCTGCTAGCCTCGGAGAAGCTTAAATTCAGAGTCCAAGTGGCACGAACATGGTCCTGACCAGTTTCACAGGAGGTTTCCACCCACACCTCTGCTCCTGGAGCCCAGAAACCCATTTACACTCAGCCCCTGCCTGGCCTTTGTGGCGTGCACGCACCCACCTCCAGCTCAGCCACGGCAGCTGCAGATCTGGTGGTGGCTGAGCCATGCTCTGGCTTCCTGGCTTGAGCCTGGACCTGCCTGGCAATGATGGACTGTGTCTGACCCTGGTTACCATAACCAGACCCGATCCTGACCTGCAGAGTGACTTCTCCCTTTAACCTTGGCTTGCCTCGTCACCACAGACTGCTCTGGCAAACAGGATTCCTGCTGGGTACCACTGCCCAGGCAGTGCGAGTGCCACACGTGGGGCTGTGGCCATGACAGCGGGTTTCCTTCCCTGCTGCTCAGATCCAATGCTCTTCATGTCAGTTTTTAACTAAGCTGGAACA
Source organism: Psittacus erithacus (assembly GCA_009867235.2). NCBI lineage: Eukaryota > Metazoa > Chordata > Aves > Psittaciformes > Psittacidae > Psittacus > Psittacus erithacus. Next base: position 26,231 of record WYDI02022850.1, read on the forward strand.
CTTGCCAGCCAGATACACCTTGCTGCAGATGGTGCAGGAACAGGAACTCCCAGGACTAAGCCTAAGTCCTTGCAGCCTCCCAGGATCAAGGACAAGTACCCTGGCTCATTTTCATACCATGCTTTTAAAGATGTTTCCCTCTATAAGCAGATATAATGAATCCTGCAGCAATCCCGAGAACACAGAGTGGATTTACTGGGTACAGGGATTAACACTGAACTGTACCATCACTAGAGGGTGCCCTACGATTAGAGTTGCATTTTTGTTCTTAACCAAGATCCTGTTTTCAGGCTCCTACAGCAGAAAGGGATACAAATTCTGGGCTAACAACATTAACTTTTGCTCTCCTCTTGCACTGGCAGATGTCTGACTGCGCAGGAGAGCTGGAACAGCAAGTTAAATCACTAGAAAATGGAACTACAACCAAGTGACTCCTGTTTTGCTGATTTAGTTTGCTGAAACAACTTGGTGAGGAAGTGACACAGTGCTAGAACGGAAGGAAGGTGGGATTGGGATCAACCCTTCAAGCTGCAGCTTGCTGTAAGACAAGACACCTAAATCGAGATGGCCATAGTTCTGTCCTTGCGATCTCCATGCCTTGTTTTAGTATCAGTGTTCAAACAACCCTGCAGAGCAGTTCAGACTCTGTAGGCAGGATCTGCTTCCCTGGTAGGGCAAAGATTCCTCAGAGTTCTTAAGTAGCTTATCACAAACATCAGGACCAGCGCAAGCACAGAACTCAGCATGGGGAGCAGCAGGCACAGGGAAAGACCAAATCAGACCTCTTTAAGCTTCAAGGGAAGTACAACACAGAGTGCATCTGAAATTCTCTCACCCAAAAGATGACCAGTTGTCATCATTTAGTCAATACAAAGAGAAACCTAATGGCTCCTTTTACGCACACGTTGCCCTCAGGACCCGAACATCTCAAGCTCCCCCAGAACTTTTGCTGCCATCAGCACTAAGATTGTTGACTGAAGCTCTCTTACCTTCTTAATCTGGACCACTTTCAGATTGCTTGAGGCTGCTTTCTGACTGGGGTTACCTTTTAAATCTTCACTGGCTCAGACTCTGAGAATTATCATGCATGCAATTTTTCACAGCCTTGAACTAAGTTGATGGTTTTAGTTGAGCTACTCAGTAGTGGCAGCTCTGTATGGTTCTAGGTGAAGGGAGACAGTTTCCATTGGAATACCAGCAGCTCGTCAGTGCTGTTACTTACTCTGTGGTTTTGTACACATCAGAGTAGAGCCCTGCCTTCTGGTACTTCTTCTTTGGGGGTCGAGGGGCTTTCTTCTCACGCTGGGCTAGAGTTGGCAAAGGCTGTTCAGTGTTTTCAGGTCCAGGTGGTTTCCCAAGGGCATCCTGTGGACTGGGAGGCTCAGCTGCTGGCTCAGAGAAACTGGAAGGGAAAGGAAAGACTGAAGATTCTCTCACCACAGTTCATTATTCCTCTCTAGAACCTGGTCAGCAGAAAAAGCAATGCCCAATGCCCGTGTTTCTGAGTTAGCAGATGTCACTTCAATGCAATTCAATGATCATGATCAAGCGGTGGTTAAGCACAATCATAAGAAATGTAGGATCTTTTTATAGTAGTGTTATTTATAATTACACGAGGAATCTTGTTTGTACTCGTAACATTTATCCCTTGGCGTCTCAGCTGAGTAATGGAGAAGGTTCCAGACACAGTCTGTGAATCTAAATGCCTACATGACAGTATTCATTCCTGAAACACAAATACGGGGTAATTTTTCAGAACTATTCTGAAAACACACAAAGGAAGACTGGTGGAAGAGTTTGATCTGTTTGTATTGATGGTTTTGGGGATAAGCATGTGAAACTAGATCAGGAGGTAGATTACTAGCCACTGACTGCAGAGGTGCACACCTTAACTCCTCCTTGCTGCTTGGTTTTACTCTCTATTTGCTGTATATCAACTGCTCTCATCTTATGCTCTTTATCATTCTAAGATTCCCATGGTAGACATAACTCAATTCCTTATTCCAACAGGATGAAGGAACAACCTCTGCTATGGTACCTCATCAGTAAATTCGTTACCAACTCATTAAAAGTATTCTTCATCAAGACAACCATAAAGCTTGCTTCACCTGAGACGCAAGCACAAAACCAACAGGCTTAGATTTCCTGAGATTCCATTCCATCACGGGGTGTTCAGTAACTCAGGAAGACCCTAAAGCATACTTAACACTGACATGCTGGTTTCCTCTACACTGAAAAGCAAATGTAACAAGCAGAGCTCATTCCAGTAGGATTCTTTCATGGCCTGAACTGATACAAAATCAACAATGACTATACTGATGGCACAAAATTGTAAGGGAATTACCTCTTATTGCTCTCCTGCTCGTCTTCTGGCAAAGGCTTTTGGCGTTTCCTGTCCTGTTCCTCTGCAAGCCACCTCTTCCTCTTCCAGCCTTTCCGGTGATCTGCATTCAAGTTCACACTCTGCACTACAGCTTCAATCACGTCTGTGATGGTATCAGGTCCCAGGTGTAAGGGGCTGCTGTTTTCTTCTCTCTTCTCTAGCTCCTGGCTCACTAGCCGAGCTGCCTGGAAAGCCTGCATTGAGACGACAGCCTGGAGCGGGTACTTCCGAGGCCTCCCTGGCCTGCGCTTGACAAAGTTATTCCCTGTCCGTGCCTGCCTCTGCAGCTTTTTGGCTTTCAGGATCTTATTGACGTGGTCCAGATTTTTTTTTGTTGCCAAGATCTTGTTATAATTGCACATTTTCCTGGCTTGTCGCTGCATGGCTTCAACCACGCTCCTCTTGAGGTGCCGTGGGGAGTAGCTGTTTGGTAGCCTGTCCGACAGAAGCGAGATGCTATCGCTGCAGGAGCTGCTGGGAATTGCTGGAGCTCCAAGGCTGTCCTGTTTCCCCAGCCCTCTCTCCCTGTTGTGGTTTCGGGCAGGACTATCTGATGGTGGAACAGACACATTTGCCATGACTGCTTCTAAGGTTTTGTCCAAAGTAGCCTGGCCTTCGTGCTGCGCCATGCGCTGCAGCAAGGTATCCACTGGATCATCAGTACTTGCCAGCCTTCCTCCTCGGGCAGGTACTCCCATCACTGAAACACAAATACACACACACTGAGAGACCTGACATATAACCAGATGAGCTTGGAATGAAAACAGAACAGCTGGATAGGCCGACAGGCTTTTATGTTCTCTAATTGCCCAGAACACTGAACGAGAAGACACCAATTTCTGGAACACAAGTTCCAATAGGGAAGGGACCCAGCGATGCAGAAATGGAAAATCTACATTTTACATCAGCTTGAACACAATTATTTTCTCTTTATTTCACACAGTCCCCATTTCTTAGAGCTGCAGAAAAAGAGAGTTTCCGGGTCCACCGTGTAGATTATGCGGTATCAAAAAAGGGGTCTGTTCCAAGCCAAGAGCTTCCCAAAGCTGGTTCTTTGTGATGGCACTTAATCAGAAGCAGCCCTGGTTTTTCTGGAATAAAACGGATGCTGCCTTCTCCTAAACAGATCACAATTGCACATTAACATTTACAACAGAATTTTACTGCTCCTTGGGGCCAGTTATTTACATTAGATCTACATAAAGCAGTGGGTCTGAGGCTGCAGACTGAAGAGCACGGGCTAGTGCAAAGGTAAGGGGAAGGCAACAGAATGTTTCTATAAATGGTTTGACAGGAGGGAGATGATGCATTGGCTGACAAGAGGAAGCACAACCAACTTCAGAGAGTGCACAGCTTAAACAAGGAAGTTTTAAATCCTAAAATCCTCCTGTGAACGACATTCTTCCTACGGGTTGGAAAAGGAACGCAGAAACATACTTATTTGTCAGATCAGTGCTGTAGGCACTTGGAAAACCCAGGAACCTGAGCAGCTCTGGGAGAAGTGGAAGGATTTACACGTCCAGCTTTCAATTTGAGATGAAATAAGAAAGAGAATTCATCCTTGGTTTTCTTCTGGCCTTAAACACACGTGAGGATGGAGCTGAGGGTTCCTCACAGAAACACGTTTAGCACAGTGAGCTCTACAAACAGCTGCCCCATTCAACGATAACCAAACTCTCCAACACATTCGGGCACCAAGTCTAATGTATGCCCTTGAACTAGTGCTTCTGCTTGGATTCTGATCCAAAAGGCTGGGACAACTGAAGGCTGTGATCCCCAAACCAGCTGCAGCCCTGGTGGGGCACACTCGCAGCCCTCAGGAACAAAGCAGCTCTCTGACAAACACACTGAAATCCCACATGCATTCCAGATCCATGGAAATCCTAACAAAGACTCATCCTTTCAGCCGCATCATCAGTTTAATGACTTTGAAGTTGATAAACTTGTGATTCCTTCCATTCCTCTGCTCTCCTGCACAAAATCTGCCTGAACTTTTAACACCTTCCTATCCGCAGATGTATTCTGCCTGCAGCTGCCCCTTTAAAATGAGTACAAGTAAGTTAACAGGACAGACAGGAAAAGAGAAAACACTTCCTCACTGTGATGACTTTCTTTAGCAGATGCTGATTAAAGCATCTGTTACAACTACCTGTTTAAAGCGAGGAGGAAATAGCAGTTTTGGCACATTCTTCCTACCTGGAAATCGTAACTAGTTCTGGAAGTACCAAGCCTTAGGATGTTCACTAAACATTGGTGTCTAAGAATGTCTGAATTGTGCTAACAGGACCTCCTTGTGAAAGAAAGCTCAAAACACATAAGGAGTACCTTGCCCTAGGGTCATTCACGACTGGGATGAGCTGCCTGTCATCCTCCATCACTTTAGCAGGACTCTCACATGCTACCAAGAGAACGTAACAGCAGAGCCCACCCTGATCCTAACAGTTATCTACTCAAGAGTAGAAAACTGCTTTCAGAACAGCACAGAAGTCAAGCTCTCCCCCATGGAGGAATTAACCTACTCATCTAATCCGCTGATTAACTGCAGTGTCACAGGTCTTGCTAGCATGAAAGCACTGAGCTTCATGAAGACTAAGTGAGGAGCCAGACTCCATTCTACCACAGTTATGCTGCTGCTTCTGGAAGCATCAGCCCAAGTTTCCCTATTTTGCAACCCGATTTGCTATACTTGCATCCTAAAATGCAAGCAGAAAACCCCCCTATCTCCATGAACATATTGCTGCTCTTCAAATTGTCCCAGCAACGCTGTCTCAGCTGTCTGTAGTGGCACAGGTCTTCCCATAGCAGTGGTCCCGAAAATAAGGCCCCCAGCCATGACTTGCCTGTAGAAGATGTGCTCTCAGATGTGGATCTCTTTCTGGAAGGGCTGCAGTTTGTGCTCTCTGGCTGCCTGTGGGAAGGTTTGTCCTGTGCTGGCAAAGTGCCTGAAAAACAGATCAGGGAAGAGAAAAGCACAGAAAGACTCGTTTCAGTCTGGTAGTGCCAATACAACATGTTGCAATGCTGAATATTCAAAGTCAGATTCCTCTGGTTTTGCTTTAGGAACATTTGCTTGCTATGATGCACAGAGGTGGAAAAGGGCAGCAATGGACCATCAAGAAGGAATTTCTCGCTGGCCAATGGCACAGGGAGGACAGCAAACAAGCCATGAGGAAAAGCCACTGGATCTCATCAGAGCATTAGCTTTCAAGTAAAAAAAGAAATCGCCCCCCCCATATTGCTACTTCAAATGAACCCCTTCCTCCATGTCACATGAGATCTGGTTTTCCCTGACTTATGCACATGGCAAAGCTCGCAATTCCAGAGTGGTCTTTGCCTTCAGTCAGTTGTGCTTCAGCTTGTTTGAGGCTATGAAGAGAGCAGCCATGACAAGGTTTGGTCCTAGGCATTCCCAGCAGCATCTAGCAACTGTTCTGAGGTACTGCTGGAGGCCTCAGGTCAGGGATCAAAAGCTGCACTGTCCAATTAACTAAAACTGAACTCCAAAAGGAAAAGGAAACAGGTTTTGAACTGGAACTGTTATTCACAACAAGCACCAAGAGCTGGTCTGAACCAACTCAACCAAACTTCACCCTAAACAGAAACACAGCTCTTAAAGGCTCAAAAATCAAGAGAAATTTCAAATCAATTCAGCAGAAGGTTGAAACTGGAAGGAAAAAGAAAAGACCATTCCACGAGAAAACATCCTCAGCGTTAACTTCACACACTGCTGTACCAAAGCAAGAGGCATCTGCTGGGAAGAGGTACTTCCACAATCCACAAGCAGCTCTGCAGGAGACACTCTGTTAGCCTGTACCAAATGCTGCACAGAGCAGAGCTTAACAGGACAGAGACCTCCCGAGCGAGAGCAAGAGCAGGGCTGGAATTCAACACCGGAGGATTCCTACCCAGGCAGGGCTGGCCCTGCCCTCCTGCTCTAGCACATTTGGTCCAACACAAAGCAGCAAGGCCCAGGAAAGCACACTTGGGAGTCCTTACCTGTGAGCGGCTGGAGGGCCTTCTCCATGGAAGGCAGCGGCTCCTTCCGGAGGGGCCGGGAGAGGGGGGGCTCCTGCGCGCCGAACAGGCCGGGGCTCTCGGGCAGCTTTTTACGTCCATTGGCGCTGGCGGAGCCGGGGCCCCTGCAGCTCCCTATTGCACTTGTGAAAAGGTTCGTGTGCTCGTCGCTGCTGCCGGGCTCCGAGCTGGGGGTGAACCCCCCCAGGGAGAGGCCGGGGGGGGTTTCTGCACAGTCTATCTGCAGTGGGGTCTGCAGGCCCAGCGCCAAGGAGCTGGGCTCCGAAGGCTCCCTCCTGACCCACTGTTCGTCTCTGCTTAGCAAACCCTTGGAAGGTGAAAGGTGTGGGCAAGACATGTGACATCTGTGTTTCTCTTTGTGTTTGTACCTCTCCCCAACAGCCTCCTTCCCAAATCTGTAGCGCTTCAGGGACTCCAGAACTGTTCGAGAAGAGCTATTGGCCGTTAGAGTGTCCATGGAAACCTGCGGCTGCTCAGAAGAACGATGCTCTCTGTGTTTGTGGCGATGTCTGTGCTTGTGTTCGAGCATCCAGCCGTAAGCCATCTCCGGTGGAACGCTGGGGTACGTGCTCATGGACAAGAGCGGAGTCCTGCTCGTGGTGAGGAAAGCCTCCTGGCGCAGGAGTTTATGCTTTTTCTTGTGGTATTTGGTGGGATTGAGAAGCAAATGGCCTGTGTGCATGTACGAAGGTGGTGGCAAGGGAGTAGTAAAAGAAGGAGAAGGTGGAGGAGGATAAAGAGTTGGAGGGTACCTTCCATAATAACCTAAGCCTATGGGAGCAGCTGCAAGGGGAGAAGGAGAGTAAGGCATGCCATAAGAGGGGTAGAACCCGGTACCGGAGAGAGGAAAGCTCAGGCTATGCATAAAGGGCATTTCTGCCATCGCCTCCCGCATTTTGGGAGGCCTGCCTCTCTTCTTCTTTAAATCAGGTTTTCTAATGTAGTGCAAAGGATCTAACGGAAAAGTAGGATGGGTATAGAAGCTATTGAAGTTTATCCTAAAAATGGTAGGCAGTAAATCTCGGGGTATAAAGTGGTGACTTCGGTGAGTTATTCTGATTTCACTCAGCCGACTTATCAACTCCTCCAACTCAGCGAGGAAATCCGGGTCCTGCCTCCCTCGAAGCTGAGGGTACTTCTTTTTCCTTTTTCGCTTCTGCCTCTTCATTTTGTCATAACTAAGGTAGTCGTGGCTGCGGCGCTTGCACTTGTGCTTGTGCTTCTCTTTCAGGTTACTTAAAACAGTGGAAGTTTCGGGTGGGATGAGGGAAACGTGGTCAAACGAATGCCTCTTCTTCTTCTGCCCGCAGAACTTCTCCGCTCGGTCTGAGGTGCTGTTGTTGTCTGTCCCTATCCCGCTGTCGCTGGGGATCGTCTCGTCACTGTGGGACTCGCTCACAGGGGACGGGGTGGCTTCCTTCAGCGAGGTCAGCTCGCTCAGGTGGGAAGGAGAGTTGGGCAGCAGTGTAGGTGGAGATAACCTCCTCCTGCCCTTAGCAGCCTTCTTCATGGCGAGGGTCTGAACAACGCTCCCCTGCCTGGAGTGGATGTGTAAGTACGGCACCGAGCTGGGCTCGATGAACCCGGCATCACTGCTCACGGGGCTCTGGCCCCCGCTCACTGCAGAAGACTGGGAGCAAACTGGCGACGGAAGGATCTCGGAAGCGTTACCTGTTGAAGGCAGCAAGTGGGGAAGTACCTGCCCCAGGGATGTACCAGGAGCTTGCTGAGCAGACTTCTCCAGAACTGTCAAACTGGCCGAGCTGCTGGTTAAAATACCATTGAGGACAGCTTTAGGTTTCCTTCCTCTCCTTTTTCCTATGTAAATCGTTCCTTTCTTGCTGACGTTTATTTGCTGGCCTAATTTGGACCCGAACGTGGCAGCAAGAGTGGACACGGTGTTATGGAGTTTCGATTGCACTTTCCCTTTGTTATTTGGTTCCACTGTACTTGACAGAATCTGATTCAGGAGCTTCTTTCGCTTCAAAGTTTTCATCTTGTTTATCTTCCGAATGATGGTTTTCATCAACTGCCCGTTATTTCTCTTGGCAACTTTTCGGTCTGAGTCGGCTTCCAAATCGCTCATGCTACAAAGAGAGGGCTTTTGGACTTCTTCTGGCCCTCGGAGCTGGTCCTTTCTCTCAAAGAAGTCCCCAGCTCGATGTTGGTCGCCTTCAGAACCCATCTTGCTCGAGTTCTCTGTGCCAACAAAGGGGGCCACAGAAAGAATCGGTGGCTTCATTTTAATCGAGGACCTGATCTGTCTTTTGGGCCTCCCTCTCTTTTTAGGAAAAGGTTGTCCTGGTAAGCTCTGTTTTAAGGAGGGAATTTCTACTTCAGGTTGCAAGATTGGAGGTTCCTGCTCCTCTTTTGACTGCACTGAAAAGACTTTTGATGCTGGGATCTTAAGAGTTCTTTTGGGGGGACCTTCAAGCTCTGGCATCTCCTTGGCTTTAGGTCTTCCTCTTTTGGGTTTATACATGTCAGGTAAGAAATCATCTGACATACACAAACTAGAGGGTTTGTGAGTGCTGTAGAACTTTGGAGTTTGCTTGTCAGTCTCAGCTAAGAGTGCAAGAGACTGCCCATTAGCTTCATTCAGTTTTGGCAGCTGATGTTTGACAAAGTCATGCTCCACAAACGAAGATGTCCCTATGTTCTTCAAGAATTTGGCCTGCTCCAAATTACTGCTTGACAGTGCACTGTAGGAAATGTTCTTAAAAAGCTCTGACCTTTCTAGCTCTAGACCCTTTGGAGGTCGACACGTGTTCCTTGACACCACTTTAGTCCACCGTGGTTTCCTTCCTTTTCTCTTCTTTAAAGGTTTTGATTGCTGAGTAGTGCTCAGAGGCTTTGCTCCTTGGCAGGATTTCTCCGATGCAGCTATCGCACCGATCTTTAGGAACTGCTTGCTACTAAACAAGCTTGTGAAACTAACTACTGAAGGGGTGACAGTAGCATGAATGCTTGTTTCAGCTGCCAAAATGGGCTTTTTCCCTGTAGGAGGACTAGTTCTCGAAGTTTCTATGTAAGTAGCTTTTGAATCGTTTAAGTCTTTCTCAGCACCTTTAAAATCGGTGCTCAGCGTGTGGTTCAATGCTCTGTTTATATTCAGAAGTGCACTGTCAGAGGAAAACTGAGTTTTGCCAATCTGATCTGAAATCCCTTCTAAGAGATCTGCTGTGGAACTTAAATGCAACGAGTTCGATGCTAACTGGGAAGATGTTGTTGAGAGGCTCCTGTTTAAGGTGGTAACAGACACTGTGGGTGAAGGCGATGGGAGATTGCCCTCTCCTACTGCACTAAAGGGGGACTTTGCTGTCGATACGTCTGAAGCACCTCCTGTTCTGAAGTCTGGTGAAGTGCAATAGACAGGAGGCTGTTTTTCATGCTTAGAAGTTTCATAAATCCCTTTTTCACTGGTTGAGTAAGCATCCTGTGGAATGCAGATTCCTTCACTAAACATCTCTTTGCCTACATCTGCAATTTCCTTCCGGATTGAGAATTTTTCCAAGATGCTCTCCTTATTCTGCCTCATAACATGCTTCTCAAATGTTTTGCTAGTAGCATTTTCCTTCAGTACATCTGTAGTCTCATGGCTTTCAAGGCTACTGAGGTTTGAGTTGCAAGGAAGCTTAAAGGGCTCCGAGGCAGGCAGGAGAGAATCTGCTTTCAGAGTTCCAGAGTCCTTGTTAACCAAACCAACCGGACTGCCAATTCCTGCTGGCTTCTTTCCAGAGTCCTTGCTAACCAATCCCACTGGACTGCTAATTCCTGGCATCTTCCTCCCAGAATCCTTGTTAACTGGTCCCACTGGGCTGCCAATTCCCGGTGTCTTCCTTCCAGAGTCTTTGTTGGTTGGAACTGTCGTACTGCCAGTCCCCGGCATCTTTCTCCCAGAATCCTTGTTAACCAATCCTGTAGGACTAGTTATTCCCAGCAACTTCTTCCCAGCGTCCTTGTTAATCAATCCTGCTGGAGTGCCAATCCCTAATGGCTTCTTGACAGACTCCTTATTAGTCAATCCAGTTGGAGTGCTGATAGCCTGAAGTTTCCTCCCAACATCTTTGCTCATTAATCCAACCGCAGAGCTGGTCACTGGCTGCTTCTTTCCAGAGTCCTTGCTACCTAACCCAGGCGGAGTGCTGATCCCTGGTGGCCTCTTCCCAGAGTCCTTGTTAACCAATCCAATCAGTGGGCCAAGCCCCTGTGGCTTCTTCCCAGAGTCTTTGTTAACCAATATGGCTGCACTCCCAATCCCTAATGGCTTCTTCCCTGAGTCCTTGTTAACCAACCCAACAGCAATCCCAGATCCTGGCAATTTCTTTACCAAATCTTTACTAACTAACCCACTTGCAGTCAGAGTTCCTGCTAGCTTCTTCCCAGAGTCTTTAACCAAACCGGACGCAGTTCCACTTCCAGGCTTCTTCTGCTTTGTTTTGGAAGACTTTGAAGGAGGACAAGTTGCAATAAGTTGAGCCAATTTCTCTGTTACAGTTGTTGCTCCGTTAATCTGTGTTCTATCCTTTAAGTCAGAATTATGGCTACTGATAAGAGTCGGAGGAGATGACTTTATATAATCTGTCATTTCAGAGTGCAATGGGGAAACTTTCTTAGGTAAAGGATTTGTTTCTACTTGTATACCTTCTTCCACATGTAATTCAACTGTTGCAACTTCTCCAGCTTTCTTGTAGGACTTTGAAGCATCCTAGAAGTTAATAAAAAAAGAATCTTTAGGCACAGAGCAGAAAGTCCCTGAGCAACAGGGGATCTACATAAACACACATGATCCTCTTCATTTGAACGTAAATACATTTCAAAGGACGTGGGAAGGGATTTCTGATGTTAAGGAAAACCAGACTTACTCCCAGTAAATGTAGGGCCTGTAGGGACAGGACAAGGGGAATGGCTTTAACCTGCCAGAGGGGAGATGGAAATGAGGTCTTAGGCACAAGCTCTTCCCTGTGAGGGTGCTGAGGCACTGGCACAGGGTGCCCAGAGAAGCTGTGGCTGCCCCATCCCTGGCAGTGTTCAAGGCCAGGCTGGACACAGGGGCTTGGAGCACCCTGCTCCAGTGGAAGGGGTCCCTGCCCATGGCAGAGGGCTGGAACTGGATGATCTGAAGGTCCTTAAAGTAGGATTTTTACATGTACACACACACATTAACATGTAGCTGTTGTACCTCTGGCCAGGGCACAAACTCCAGCTCAAATGAGCATCCTGAAGAACCACAGAATTGTTTGTGTCATTGTGGCACTGAACTATTCTAGACAAGTGCCCCAAATAACAGCGACTGAAAGCGTGTTTGCTGTTTATTTTCACCACCAAGAACTTTGGAGTCTCTTCTAGGAGCAAGTTCTAGCTGCCTCCTGGGGAAAACAGAAAGACTTTGTGGAGTCTCAGACTCATGTCTCAGGAAGGGAAGGGAAGCCTTGAACATCTGCAGGCAGTGGCTGTGATTTCATCAGCAAGCCTTCCTCCCGTAGAGCTTCTCTCCATAACCAAGGGTAATAGAAAGAACTACAGAACATTGCGCTCAGCACTTTTCCACAGCAAGGAGATGGAGCAAAGGGGCATGCTCCAACTTGCTTCACTGGGACTGTTTTAGAACTGCAGCAGGCTGTTACTATTGCTTCTCACCTTTCTGTTTTCTGAACCTTTAGTAATGCAACTCTGCTGTGTCACTGGCTACATCTGCCTTTCAAGCACGAGTAAAGCACACATATGTGCTAAACTAACCAAAGCAAGGTCTGTGTTTATGTCTAAGGCTCAGGTTTTCAGGCTTGGCAAAGGCTCATCAGCCACACAGCAACGTCTGCCACAGGCCAATCTTCTGAAAGAAAGAAATCCAGGTTTCATGCTCAGTGTCAAAAGCAAATCAAAGAGTGGCTGGTTTTGCTATTACAGGAACTTCTGTTTCTCCCAGCACTGGGGATCTTGGCCAGTTCCAGGTCTCTTCTCTGCTCTGATTTTCTCTTCAGAAGATGATTAACTTTTGCTGTCTACACATTGCTGGAGGACTAATGGTGAACACACAAACCACCCTCCTCACCTCCTCCTTCAGCATGGAGATAATCCTCTATTGGCATAACGGGAGACACTTAAGAGCCCTTTCAGCACTAAGCCTGAGATGGAATCACAACTGGCAGAGATGGGAATGCAAAGTATTTTCCTATTATTGTAGTTTTTACACTGATATTCCCAGGAAACAACTTCCACTACTTCTCTTTGTGTCTTAGTATACTGGCAGTATATACTCCACTATGTGTACCTATGAGTATACTGCAAGTGCTAAATTTTCAGTTTAATTCTTTATTCCTCCTGTAAGAGCACACAGAATACAGCTTCACAGCTCAAAGTCTTGCCACACCTTGCTCCAAATTGGATATACCTCTTCCCCCCCAATCAATGAGAGATTAAAGGCTCACTTTCATTTCCTGAAGCAATTTGCAGCGCTAAAACTTGATTTATTTCACTGCAGTCAGAAAAAGAACAGACAATCCCTCAGGTACTGTATTCCAAACATGCAGTGGCTTCAATGGGTTTAAACCATGTTTATCATTTGCTTCCACAAAGCCACTTTTTAATCACACGTGCTCCAAGCCGGGATGTTGTAAAGTGTCATTTCAGCCAAACTGCCAGCAGGGAACAGGCAGAGTTAAACAACCTGAAAACCATTCCAGTACCGTTTGAGAGGGGAGCAGAGTATCTGAAGCGCATCAGCATTACTCAGGGATTTTAAACTACTTTGGTTAGTTGGCAAATCATGTATACAGGAATAAAGAGCGGCCTGTAACAAAACCCTTCTAACAATCAGCATCTCTGCAACTGCATTTCAAATTCTTGCCATTTATCCTCTTTTCCCTATCTGCTACTGCTGCTCTTACTTGTTACATCATGCAGATCATAAAAAGAAGCCATCCTCAAGGCAGGGCTATCTCCTTACACCTGGAAAATACCTGGCACGCCTCTCAAGCCACTCCATTTTCATGCAGTTTATTATGGGGCTGTTTTCTAACACATCTGGAAAAGTATTGTTACTTTGCAGACACTGCTCACTGCGCTCATCACAGAGCATCAGTTAAACGACAGCCAAACCAAAGCTTCTGTTAGGTAAGAAAACATAAAGCACAAACATACTAAAGATGAGCGCAGCAAATACACAGCCCCATTTAAACAGAGATAAAACACAACCCCCCCATGTTCTTCTGTACAAAGGATTACAAATGAGCTGTTACTTTCCAGAAATGTACCCATGATGTTCACTTCAACTTAACATGGGAATTATCTTTTATTGCTGTAAAAACCCAACACTGACAAGCTGCAAAAGGGCAAAGCCATTATTCCTTGTCAATGGAAATAAAATCAAACCATTTCTAACTTCAGAACCTTCCATACCAGAGCTTACATGGATAAACAGTTTGTAGCACACGGTTGTGCAGACGCTAGAAGCTTTTCAACAGGGTTCAAATTCACTACAACTTGCAAAACACTACATAAACACACTACTGGGACGAAGGGACATGGTCTAGTGGTGGACTTGGTAGTGCTTAGTTAACAGATGGACTTGATGATCCGAAAGGTCTTTTCCAACCTAAATGATTCTATGATTCTACTCACTTGTTTTGAAGGACAGTGCTCATTCTTCTCATCTGTCATCTTCCCACTCTTGGGGGCCCTTCTTGGTTGCTTGATGCTGGTTTTTATAGCAGGCCGGCACACATAGTTCTCCAGGTTCTTGGGAGGCTTTTTTGTTCGCTTTGCCTGGAGCCCAATCTTCAGCTTCAGGTTTCCCTCGGAAAAGTTTGTTTCTTTCACTGAAAACTGTTGCTGGGCCTCAGTGAGAGCCTCATTCTTCCCATCCTCAGCACTGGTCCCCTCCCGGTTCTTCTTCTTACTGTCGTCTTCTTCCTTGGTGCAACTTTCCAGCTCTACTTCTCCTTTTCCCACCAATGTGCCAAGATTTACCACAGAGGGGCTTTTCCCAGAAAACCCTTCAGAATCAGAACCCAAGCCTAACATAGCAGTATTCCGAGGGTCCATCACAGGAAAATATGCCTTCAGGTAACTGTAGGGAAGATTTAGAGAGATATGTTCCACAGAAGATCTGTTCTACTACTGGCAGTCAGCATCTTTTACCCTGCAGAAGGAAAAGGCAGAATTAACCTTTCATTTTCTAGCAGGAATTAAATGAATATTAAAACCAATCCAAAAGCAAACAATCCTATTTCAGACAAGCAGTTACTCGGCTGGAAACACCAACCCGCCCACAACCTACTACACAAATACAATGTATTGCAAAGCCACTTTTAAATGATAGGTGAAAAATCAAAAGTAGGTGATTATTGTAATGTAATTTCCAATTAATCCACAGCACACTTCAAATAATGATTAAGGCTTTTAATATTGATCATCAAAGTATTTTCTTTATTTAAAACCAGAGCCCAGCTACTCCTGGTTCTGCCGCTCTTAGTCTGGATGCACTGCAACAGTTGCACCCAAGGAATGATGCAGCTAATGAAACCTATGCCAAAGCATCCAAAACCCAGAAACAATCCCATTTTCATCACCTAAGCCACCAGGAAAGTTGAGTTTAACCCCAGTTATGCACTGGTTTGCAAACATGCCACAAAAGCTGCTCATTAGTTAAGAACTTTCCACAGTTCAGGAAGAAGGAGAGGAGAACAGAAGGAAACCCACAAAACAACCCCACCAAACACGTGCACACACAGGTTTGCACTTCCTGATGCACAGGAATGGAGAAATCCACACTTCTAGCAGCATTCTTTCCTATTTATCTTAAGATATTGGAGGGAACTTTTTCATCTTAACTAAAGCAACAGTTGATTTGAGCCAACTTGCTAATGCCAGGGCTTCAAACCCTAACTACTTGTGCAGTGTGTTCTCCCTTCCCATCAAGCCCCACGCTCAGCCCATTAGGCTATAGCATGTCACCACACACACACAAACTGCCCAGCAGTAAAATAAGTCTAAACTCATGCATGAAGTTTTATTATTCAAGTTCAAGAGTAAGAGAGAACCCTACAGGCTACCATGGAGCGCTCAAATCCATGCTCACACCACTGCTTCCTTCTCTAGTGCCTGGGGTCCACAACAGCCACAACACTTCAGTTGTTTTCTTACATATAAAGTTGAGTCAGCTGAAAATCTGAAACTAAATTAGACCGAAAGAGCACCATCTAGCCTGCTGTACTTAGCTCCACATGTACTTAATAGCAAGACTTGAAGTAATTCCTCTTATATACCAGCCTTAGAACCTGCAAGACCAAGACAAAGTGCACACTGAGAATTAAAGAGCTGTGTTAAAGCGTTGCTCTGTGGTAACAGCATCAGTAACAACCCTAGAAACAAAGGCACAAATTGATGCCACTCATAAACACATAGCAGGTCATTTTATTTAGCCATTAATTCCCCTCTACACAGGCAACAAAAATGCTAATCCTGGAGCTCAGCATCACTTTGCCTCCATCACTGTAATCTCCTCTCTGACTTCCCAATTACCCCACTCTGGTTCACAGAAAACCTGACAATTGAATCATTTCCTAACCATGACCTGATGAGATCTCACCTCTTTGAGGCCCCACAATGCTGCTTCTTCCCCACCTGATCAAGTGCAAGCTTCCTGGCGTTGTCCTCAAGGTGTAACTGTACCTTAGCTCTTCTCTTGCTCCTGTTCCTCAGTGCTTCTGTTTCACCGGTGACAACATTCCACTGCACGGGTTCTTTTTTTCATCCCTCCCCCTCTTAGTTAAGTAACATCACTGCTTTCTCTATGCTACTCTTCACACTTTGCCTACAGGATCATTACCGCTCTTCTTGCAGCTCCTGCCTTAAAATCTCCATGTGCAAATGCAGCCAAATGATGACAGCCACAGTTCAGAGGCAGGTACACAAGCCTGAATTTCCTGGACTAAGAACCATCTTGTATCAATCTCTACACGGCCTTACAAATGATGATCAAGACATGCCCTAACCATCACCCCAAGAAGCAAACCAGAGCAAACTGCCAGCCTCTCATCCAGTAGATTCTGCAGGTCTCAAATCCCTCCTGGAATCACTCTTCCCCGTAAGATTAACTAGGAAGCATTTTAACATCCGCTTTGAAACGTGCTACCTAGAACTAAACGCTGTTCACTAATGATTTTTCTATTGCCATTTACAGGTTTCACACTTTTTACTCATTCTTATTTCCCTGGTGACACATCCAAAGCCCTTTTTGTCCATCACCTTCTAAGATTTCTGTACTAAGGGCTGACTTCCACTGCCAGCTCCTCAATCCATTTCTCCCCATCCCATTAGCAACATTAAATGAGATTTTGTTTTCCTCTGCCCAATTTCCTACAGATCTTCCCTCCTGCTACTGCTCCTGTTGATAAAAACATCTAGGGATTTTCTAGTAGAAAGGTATTTTTCTTTTGTTCAGCTTCAGCTCCAAGGGATGTCAAAAAATCCAGCTGAGTGTTTGAAATCCCAAACCATTCCTAGGAAGTCTTTGGCCTCCTATAATTGCTTCTCATAGGCCTTGTCTTCTTTCTTGTAGGGTTGTAGGAAGAGGTGCATGATGACATTCCAAGTATGCTCCAGTGGCAGGGAAACTTTGGAAGCAGATGTGATGTTTCTTCTGGTATCTTAACCTCTGGTGTCCTACCTTAACCGTAAAGGCTGGAAGCACAAGATTCCCTTTGGACTTGCCTGATCATTTTGATGTTTCACTACTCATATGCAAAGCAACATGAAACTGCCAAACACTGCGAAACGAACCCCATATTCGATCAGACCAAAGGGTCATTTAGTCTTAGGCTATCACTCCTAGCACCAGATCCGGGACGCAGTAACCCACTGTTCCAGGGTCCGAAGAGGGCTACAAGGATACTGGAGAGAGACTGTAGGGACAGGGCAAGGAGTGATGGGCTCAAACTGAACCAGGGGAAGTTCAGGTTGGAGATAAGGCAGAAGCTCTTCCCTGTGAGGGTGCTGAGGCGCTGGCACAGGGTGCCCAG
>WYDI02022851.1:0-16449 GCA_009867235.2 Psittacus erithacus
ATAATGTATATTTTATTATTTATTTATTATATAATTTATCTATAACATAAAATATATAATGTATAAATTATAAATATATATATTTTTATATATAGAGAGAGAGCTTAGCAAATGTTTAGAAGCTGACTTGTGAGGTTGAGTTTAACATGTTGACAAGAAACCTCTGGTGCTTTTCAAATCAGTGGTCCAACCCAGGGCTTGGAACAACCCTTGCATGCCAGGGAATGCCAACAGCTTGGTTAAATCTGATCAAAGGTTTATAAATCTTCACCAGGGTCCCAATTCACGAGTTACTGATTTGCTGGGGTTGCAGCTTTACAACAAGGCTTATTATTTTGGCTCAGACTTTTCCCATTTACTATTGCCAGCCATAGGACTGGTCATTTCTTAGTTACCAGAACATGGGTAAGTCTCTGAGCATTGCAAACTCATTTAAGAGATCACAGGCCTTGAATTCAAAACATTACTACAGGTCCAAAGCTACAGTGCAAACCTCAGCAGAGGTGTTTGCAGACCCAGAGCTTCTCTGAGCTGCTAAACGCAACTTGCGCATCCCTGAGCTGCTATTTCCAGCTGTGAAGTGTACCAGCCTCACAGCAATGCTGCTATACAAAGAAGTAGAAATGTTCACAGCCAGCAAGCATTCATCAGCGTCTCAATCACAGCATACAGCAAAAGAAACAGGCTTGTTCAGTAGGATGGGAAAATCCACCTATATTGGTCTAAATCAGGCTGATTCCATTCTATGGCACAGCAGGGGGAAAGGAACACCAGAGCAGCTGGGATACAGGCGTCCTCAGGGCAACAAAAAGGCATCCTCCCACCATGGTCATCTTGGGCAAAGGAGAGCACAGAAGGATCCTGGAAATGAGCTGCACATGTTTGCTAGGGTCATAGCAAATCATTGCTACTGATGCTTCCCTTCCAGGCAAGAAACCTTCCAGGTGAACGCTGTGGAGATGTGGAGGCTGGAGTCATCAGCATCAGCTGGAGCATGGTTGGGGACTGGGAGTTCCAGGAGCCCAACCCCAGCAGCAGCATTCACGGGAAAGGGAAGCACAGTGCTTCCTTCCCAGCATCAGAAATAAACACTGCTCCCAGCTTCCTCCACCTCCCAGTGCAGCCTGAACCGAAACCTCAGCTGCTGGAGCCTGGGCAAGCTGGGGGATCTGGCTGCGATTGTGTTTTTGGAGGAAGAACCTAGTTTTGCATTTGCCTCCCAAAACTCCAAAACTGTGTCAAGAGCCAGAGATGTGGCACTGGTGATGCTGAGGATACGTACAGCAAAACCCACTGAGCGAGCTTGCTGTTCACCTTGAAAAGCTGTTCAGACAGTCCTGCAAATGCAAGAGGCATCCCAAATCACCCACCCAGACAGCTGCAGAGCCCTCCGCAAGGACAGAACATTATGAGAAGAGGTGAAAGGCTGCTCAATAAAGTGTTTTAAACCTTAAACATCCTTAGCTTTCAATTCATGCCAGTGCCTCACCGCAGTCACATCGCACCAGCTTGTCCAGCATAATTACAACTGCAGATTTTTATTCCCACAGCTACCACTAAATTCACATCCAGAATTCATGTAGCAGAAAATAAAGCTTTAATAGAGATGCAAACAAAGTGTATTTTAATTCTGGGCTTGCCATGGCACTGATACACACACACAGAACTACCATTTAAGCAACAAAGACAAATTTTGGCAAAGTGCAAAGAAGCCCCATCCGCTTTGCCTGATGGCCCATTTATGCCAGGAGCTGGCTGCTTCAAACACTTTCCCTCTGCCCATCCATGGATTTTAAAAGGCCCTTTTCTGCCCCGCTTCTGCAGCAGCTCCTGAACCTCCTTTCTTCAGAAGCATTACCGTCACTTGGCAGGCTCCCTGCGCAAGCTTATGACCTACTAGCAATAGTATACAAGTCTCCAGTGTTACATAAACACTGTATTTGCCTTGTTATTTTGGGATATCCCTTACTGCAGATGGGCTCTCCTTCCAGGCACCACTCAGGACAATAGAGCCCTGATACAACTAAATAAACACCTTTTTATTCCACCCCTCCCCAGCATATGGTTAAACCTCACTAGACTGATATTTGGAGACCAGGAAAGTTCAGCAGTGGTGGTCTCCATCTCTTTAGATATCTCCCGTGGGGTAGCACCAGATCCCCTTTCACACACACATCCCTGATTAAATTCATAGGACAGCAAAGAGCCTACCAATGCCTCCATCACCTTAAGTCTTCAAGTCTTCAGCCGTCCCATGGAAGCAACATGAAAGAACCATCCTCCTCCAGTACAAAACACAGCAAAATCAAAGCCCATACATCTCACTGGTTGTTTTTCCATAGAGGCCAAATTAGCACAGCAGCTCTCCCAGTCCTGGCTCTTCCCAGGGGTGAGTGTGCACCGGGAGTGCTTTTAATGAGGATTATTCCTGCCCTGAACTAGTCACACTTGGGTTGTTAAGGTAGGAAAACGCCTTTCAATTACCCACACAATACCTCATATTGCTCCATATATATGAAGTATATATGAAGGTATAAAATATATTATGCATATAAACACACATATATACACGCAGCATATAAATACATGCATACATAATATGTACACACATATGTACATACATGAAATATATATACACATATATGTGTCACAAACACACACACATCTATAAAAACGCTACATATATAAGACAGTGCAAGGACTGAAGCAGCTCACAAGCCAAGCATTGCTTCTTGCATAAACTGATTTTTGTACTTGGCAATCTACAGAGAAAATAACCAACCAACCAACCAACTTCACAGCTTTTCAATGACTTCGGCGCAGGTGGGTTGAAATTCCTCAAGGGCTCTTAAAAGGACGGCAGATAGAAGCAAGTGGGTTGCATTTATTTTCTTCAAATTAATATGCACTACGCATTTTACTGAAAAGAATACAGACGTGGACGACACGTTTAAAACCCTGACTGCAGGCAGCAGACAGCTCAAGAGGCAGCTGGGGGAATAAAGTACCTTTAAGCTCAAATACCTGCTGATAACGCATTAATCCAGCACTCGCAAGCCCCAAGGAGCGGCCAGGGCTCTCCAACCTAGAGGCTGGGTGTTGGCTGGTTACACACCCCTCTTGGGAAGCCAGCAGGGAGGAAAAACTCCTTCAAAGGAAGAGAGACCTCCAGCAATAAATAGCTGGGGAGTGCCTTGTGTGCCTTGGATGAGCTCCCTGGGAGGGGATGCATCCTCCCCTCCAACTCCTGTCCCCTTGGGATGCATTGCATGGCCACCATGAATGGGAAAAGCAAGGCCAAAATATTCTAAAATTTGAAAAGGAGAGCAATTTAAGACTACAATTAAAAAAGGAGAAAAAATGCCCCCAGACAAACCACCAAAAATCACTGCACATAACCTCATGTGTGGCTTTGGTAGGTTTTCCTTTTCCATGTACTACCAGCGGCGTGTGTTAATGAGGTCTGAAGGTGCGTGCATCTTCACATCACTTAACAAATCAGAGAATACTGCAAATGGAAGTACCCCAAAATGGCTAATCTGGCGCATGGAGCAGGACAGAGGTGCTGAGGTAGTACAAGAATAAAGCAGCGCCTTGCAGCCAAGAGTGCCGATGAAGGTCCCACTCCAGTCAGCGCCTGCTCTCAATGTCATGAATATGCACTCTTCAGAAACTACTGATCCAACCATTAAGTACTGCTACATTTCCTCCCCCCGCCTGCAGAAGCTGGTGCAGGGATCAGCTCCTGCATCTCAGTGGATCAGAAGGGCTGCAAGACCATCACTTGCTTTTGAAGCATCCTCCCAATCAGTGCAGGGATTGGAATTTTGTGAGATAGATGTGCTCAGGCTGCTCTGCAACCCTAAAATGCCAGTGTGTTGACCAGCTCATCTTGGGCTAACATCGCTGCCATCAAAAGTAAGGCAAAAACCCCCCCAACCAAGCCGGATTTCTTTAAATATACATTTATATTTTTATGTATTTAAATAGGTATAAATACATACTTAGCTGTGTGTTTACATATTTTATGGATGTATATATGTATATACACACAGAGAGAGGTATATCTATATAGCTGAACACATTAGTCCCTATGGGGAGGAGGATACAGCCTCCTTGCTGCTCGCATTGACCTCTTCAAACTCAGATTCCTTTAGGCAAGCCAAAGCCACTCCTTCCAGGGCAATTATGGAAAAAAAAATTAAAGACAAAGCTGTTTTCATTTATCTTGAGTCCAACAAAACTGCTGATGTGTTTTGCTGGGTGATACAGTCACTGTCTTGGGGTGGAACCTATTTTTTAGTGCAGATTTGAGTATGATTTGATTTGGGGTACGGTGCGCACTGAAGTAGACTCTTCTCCAACCCCCAGTGGGGATTTAACTGCAGAGCAAGGTTCAGAATGCAACAAAAATCCTTCCAGCCTCTGGTCACAACACTTGAAAAATTACGCTCAGAAACATGGAGATAAACATCCTAGAAAATTATTATCGGACTGCTGTAATAAAGCTGTAGCCACAACAATCTGTTGCTCTTGGTATTAATGAGACTTAATAGCAGGTTTTAGTCACATGCCTCATATTTGACA
Source organism: Psittacus erithacus (assembly GCA_009867235.2). Taxonomy (NCBI): domain Eukaryota; kingdom Metazoa; phylum Chordata; class Aves; order Psittaciformes; family Psittacidae; genus Psittacus; species Psittacus erithacus. The sequence continues at coordinate 4,588 of WYDI02022851.1, forward strand.
CATGCTATGAAAGATACAGCACACAGTAGCCACACTGCAACAACCACTCGCAGAAGGGCTTTTGCCCATAGGTAAATAAAAAGTGGTACCTCAAATTCTCCAGCATCTACCACCATGGGCCACTATCACCACTATTTTATCCTACTTTATGTTCAGGAGAACATCCACACACCCACAGAGGTGCCCAAAACAGGGTGGGCCTGTGCTGGAATTTAAGCTTAAGAAAAACATTTCTTGCATGAAAAGCAGTTTGATTTATTAAATAAATAAATAAATAACTATGGACAAAAGCAGCCTTGTTCCCAATGGTGTTATTCCTGTGAGCACAATCCAGCGCAGGAGACCTCCCTCTCTTCCCGGCGTGCCAGGGTACACACTCAGTTCACCACCACGACATCCTGACGTCAAAGCACACTATGTAGCTGCAGAGAGCCATTCAAGAGCAAAGAAAAAAGCGTGTGGAGGACACCGAGTACATCAGGACACAGCACTGAATGCAGATGGTTAAACATGTCCTTGCTCAGAAAAATTAGGCAGCATCTTCTGCTAATGAGGGAACGCGCTGCTGCACTGCTGGAAAAAGAAGCGTCCTTTCAATTGGTTTATAAGTGAGGTTTACAAGGGCAAGCCCATGTCTCGACAGAGCAGGGACGGTAGCTGAAGCACCAAAGAGGTGGCAAAAAATGTCGTGGTCAATCTTTTTGCTGCTCAAAAGCACCACTGTCCCCTGAAAAGCAACAAGGCATGGCAGAAGCCCCTGTGAGATTTTACGGCTCGGTTTCTACATGACTGGTTTTGTTTTATAACCATTTTGTGGAGCAAGGATATTTTACAAGCCCAAAACATCAGTGAGGGTCTTTGTAAACACATGAGGCTGATACATCAAACCCAACTGCCTCCCAGAACGCTGCTCCTGCCTAAGGCAGGGCTTTGCTCCCTCACCCTCAAGCTGCTTGACCCACGGGATACAGAGCCTTCAAGCATCTCTGCCGGAGTCAGGTCCACAGGCAGACTTCAGGGAGAAGAGCGAATCCTGACAAGTCTGAAAGTTACTTTTTTTCTTAAGTAAACTCTAGGAAGGAAGCTCTTTTCAGCGTTAATAGGATTACTCAACTAGCACTTGGAAATTTAATTCATTAAGATGCCACGGCAGTTATCTGCTTCTTGCACTGCTAGTACTGAAACACAAGTAACTCCTCCTCCTCCCAGGGCTGAAATGATTTATCTCATGCTGGCCACAGTAACAAGCACCTTTGACCTGAACATGTGCTACTCTCCTACGGAAAGACTAGCAAAACCACCTTTAAATTTACTTTACACCTCTGATACTATCCCACAAACTCAAAAGACACATGCAAACTGTAGCACAAGCTGTGAACTGAGCATATGGCATTTACCCTAGAGGTAGGCAGACGCTTTTATTATGCTTTTATGCATAAATTTATTACACATATATAGTAAAATACATTTTATTTCTCAGCATCTATTGCAGCCAGAGGTCTATGGGTTTCTCTGAGCTGCTCACCTGCCCCCCAGCCATACCCAGCCCTGTTTAAACCTCTCAGCAGGGAGAGCAGACTTGCAGCAGTGCTGAACTCAGCTGAAACATCAGGAAACTCTCCAGAGGAGCCGAAAGCTGGGGCCAGCTCAGCTCCCCAACACCCCTATGCTAACAGGCATCAAGCGGCTCAGGAAAGGCTTTGCAAGCACAATGCGGACTTGCTTTAAATCCTTGCACCAGCCCCCCAGAGCCATTTGCCTTGTTCATTTTCCAAGGGTGGATTCTTATTTCATGCTGTTTTTTAAAAACCAGGATCTTTCCAACCTGATTTTCCATGTTTCCCCCCACTCATCAAGCACCCCTCCAGAGGAGGCTTGCACTGGCTGCTCCCTGCCTCCAATGGAATCACGAGAAGTGGCAGAAAACTCAGTTAAGGAGTGTGGTTTCCATGAATCATCCAGCACAAAATAGGAAGCATCGGAAAGAAGGGAGGAAGGAAGGAAGGAAGATCATTTCTCCAGGGAGCACTCAGCTGCCTTGACTACCAGCCCAGGCCCTCCCTCACCCTCCAGCCATGGATCACACTTCCCTTACCAAAAAGGAAAAGTGCCCCAGGGTGATGCGCAGTCTGCAACCCTGACTCATCCCCAATGAACGTGCAAGGCATAAAGAAGCTGGTCCCTGCCAAAAAGACATCATACCAAATAACGGAGCCAGAGGATATTTGGCAGAATGGATGCATACGGCAGATAAAGGAGGACAACCTGAATTCCCCGTCTGAAGCTTCAGTCTCACCAGGCAAGTGCCCAAGTGCACTTTAAGGACAGTTACTCTCTGATAAAAGCTCAGGCCCCTGGAAAGGGAGGTTTGCAACAGTCAGGATGCCTCGGGTAGCCTCACCCCACCCCAAACCTGTGAGCCAGTGCTGGTTCTGCAGACCAGGTGGGATCCTGGACTGCAGCAGAGGAACACCAAACCTTCCAGGTTTCACACGAAGTGCATCTCTTCAGGTAGAGCATAAGGAAAAGGTGTCTTATCCCTCTCTGGCAGTGACAGCAGCCAAAAGCACTGCACAAGCCACCAGCCTTTCCTTGCATGCATTTTGGGATGAGCTAGTCAATCCTCTGCAGAGCCACGGGAAGAGGAGAAAACCCCACCGTTTTTCTTATTTATTTCTGCATGTTAGCCCAAGCTCATGGAAGCACACAACCCACTTTTAAAAGGGCTTTAAGACCTCTAACCTTGAGCTTGGGTCCACCTCACCCATCACATAGCCAAGATTAGGCACAGAAGCCAAGGGCAGGACATGCAGGATGCAGCGAAGACAATTTCTGCTGCAGACAGCTCTCCAGCGGACATCATGTCGTGCAAAGCTCTGTGTATTATCAGCAAGAAAGGGAAGCCCAGCTAGACAGAGATACAGCTCTTTACAGGCAATTTCAGAAAGCACAGACTTTCTAATTGAATTTGGAGTTTCAGCAATTAACCCTTCCAAAAGCATACCACCAAACAAACATGTATAATCAGCTGGTAAGAGATTTAAAATGTAGTAATTGGCAAGATGAAATTCTGGTTGCTGTCTAGTTGTTTTGCAAACCAGGTGAGATTATAAAGGGGAAGGTTTATACAATCACTGCAATGCCTGTTTGCCTCTGCACGTCCCCACCCAATGCTGTTTGCAACCTGCTGTCCAAATCCAGACACATCTTAACGAAAATTTACTGTCTTCAAGATACCACCTAGTCTGCAAGAGAGGAAATAATGCTGGCACAGGTACATGCCACACACACAGCTACAGACCAATGTGACATTCATATCTGAGCAGCCACTGAACACAAGCTGCACCCAGAGCTGCTGCAACCTCGCTGTAAAATGGGTGAAAATGAGAAAAGCCAATGAGTATAGTTCTCTGAAAATAAAAGAACACAAAAAATGCTTTCCTCTGGTTTGCTGGGTGCTTTTCTTCCCCTGCCCCATCAGCTCTACCTGGTGGAATCTCCAGCCTAGACAACAACAGAACTGTGCAAAAATCAAATCTGGGCAAGAAAACTAAGTTATTGCAGCTCTGGCCAAACTTGTTATTTCTCCATCCTGCAGGAATCTGACGCTCCGAACTGTTAACACCTGAAAGCCGCTAAGAACATTCGGAACTGAATCCCACAAGCTGAGAAGTTTTGCATGGTTTTGTTTCTCTGCCTCTTTCCAAGCTATCGGTTAATTCACATTTCAACTCAAGAACGCAGAAATGTATCTTCTTTAAAATAGTTTTAATACTATGGGAGTTTTTCCCCCACACACACTCAGGGTTGGATGCTCGGCTGAAGGTGGTTTACCAAGAGCTCCATGAGTACCATAAACCTTCTTCCTTCCCCTTGTCTGTAAGAAAAACCATCACTATAACCCGCCGTAAATAGCAGCTCACAGTGATGGTGTCAATGGCGATGTTGAAACAACTGAAGTCTGCAGCACAAATACTCCCTCTTTGCTTGCTCAACTTGGTAAACACTCCCAAATCCATGATTTCATGCAATTATCCACAATCCTTCTCCCCCCAAATCATAGACCAAGGGTTAAAACCCAGATTCCTGGTTTGCTTTTCACAATGTCCCATAGTGGGATTGCAAGAAGTTGCTCTTAAACCTACTGTGGACTGCAAGCCGCAGACTGACAACTACCAACTGCCATTGTTAAAACTAAGCTAAACTAAATCAGTCAGGCATGATTTTACCCTGGTAGCCAGAGAAGGACGGTATCTGCCATGAATGCAACCATCACACACATAACAGCATAGAAAGAGAGTACAAAAATCCCTGCCAGGGAACACCTGGAGGAATTTGGCTTCTATAAATACTAAACTATCCCACTTAGTGCGTGTGGGAAAGGCTGTGGATGTTGTCTATCTGGACTTTAGTAAAGCCTTTGACACCACTTCCCACGATTCCTCCTTGGAGAAACTGGCTGCTCATGGCTTGGAAGGGTGTGCTGCTCACCGGGTAAAAACTGGATGGCCTGGCACAAAATGTGGTGGTGAATGGAGTTAAATCCAGTTGGAGGCTGGTCACAAGTGGTTGAAGTGCCAAGTTAAGAGTTGGACTTGATGATCTTAAAGGTCTTCTAAAGTAAACAGTTCTATGATTCTATTTTGAGTATAATTTGTTTGGGATTTTATATGGTTGAGACTCATCCAGATGCCTGGGCAAAATGCAAGCTCTGACAGAGGAGAGTGGAGAAAAGGAAAGGATGGCTACAGAGGAAAAGAGAAATGAAAGAAAAAGGAAAAGGGGAAAAAAAAAAGGGGAAGTGTGTGACCATGATGATTTACATCATTTCAACTCCCGTGGAGTGACGTGAGCACAGCTCCTCGTGCTGGCTTCCCCGTGCGCTCTACACCAAATGGAAACCTGAGGGAACTGGAAGAGGAAACTACTGATTTGGGCTGGATGGGAGCAGCAAACCCAACAATTTCCTGTCTGTGGTACAACAAACCCCGGCTCTGGTATTCGCGGGAACTGCCACCACCTCCTGCCCCGCTCTCCTCCCCCTCTGACTGCGATCTGTGTCATCAGCTGGGCTCTTCTGAACCAAAGCAGATGGCTCACGTGAAACAACTTATTATAATAACACTAATAATACTAATACTACTAATAATATAATAATAATAATATAAATCTAACCAAAATTTAAGCCCTTTTTTTTTTCTTCTTCTTATAAAGAGTCACCTCCACTCTGGGTAGAAATATTAATTGCCGCGTCTCAGCTTAGAGCTGCCTGCATATGGATTTTACCTACCTCCGCCCCAAATTCCTCTGGTCATTGGCAGTTCAGCTGAATATTCCACTTAAGCTAACAAAGAGAACATTATTTGAGCCATGATCCTACAATTTGGTGTGAGCCTACATAGAAGCTTCCTGGAGTCAAAAGTTAGACGTAAAGAGCCAGCCCTACACAGATCAATGGGAATGGCTGGAGAGTGTCTGTGTTAATAGGCATTTGAATATTCTCACTTAAATGTCAGAAAAAATGTGCTATTTAGAGGAAAAGGATTCAGCACAGGTCACTAGCAAAGATATTAATCAAGGGGCGAAATGTAAATGCAGGACACATCAGCAGCTCCCTTGATCTCCTTGAAGATAATGATGAAGCAGAAGTATCTCTGCTGGCGCATCCCCGCTGGGCTGCCCTGGAATCTTGCAAGGTACCACTTCCACCTCAAAATGGCCCCAAATTCTGCCCATTTCTGGAGCATAAAGACTTCTCTGCTGAGCAGCATGCCAGATCCACCCCTCAGCCTCTGCGCTCACCATCCCACCTCCCACTGGCTACGCAAGTGTTGCTGTTTAAAAGCCTGAGATGAGGTTTCACAGAGAAATAAGGAGTAGGATGAGTGTGGAGCATCAGAGGAGTCCTGGCTGCCCATACTGCAGCCACCTAAACTGCCCTCAGCAGCAACCACCACCACCATTTATCCCATTATTTGAGACAAGCACTCACCACTCAGCCTCAAAGGCAATACAAACAGCTTCTCGGAAGCCTCCAGGCATACTAAATGGCACTCAGAGTCCTCTCCTGAACACCATGTACTTGAAAAGCAATACTGAGGAGTGACTGAGCACTGATTTTGAATCAGTCATAGCATGAATCATAGAATGGTTTGGCTCAGAAAGGACCTTAAAGACCATTCAGTTCCAACCCACTACCCCACCCCACCACCCCCCCTTGCCACAGGCAGGGACACCTTTCGCCAGACCAGGTTGCTCCAAGCCTGTCCAACCTGGCCTTGAACACTGCCAGGGATGGGGCAGCCACAGCTTCTCTGGGCACCCTGTGCCAGCGCCTCAGCACCCTCACAGGGAAGAGCTTCTTCCTTATATCTAATCTGAATCTACCCCTTTTCAGTGTAAAGCCATTCCACTTTGTCCTACCTACTCCTACAGGCCTTTGTCAAAAGTCCCTCTAAAGATTCCTTGCCCCTTTATGCACTGGAATCTGCTCTAAGGTCTCCCTGGAGCCTTTCCTTCTCCAGGCTGAACAATCCCAACTCTCTCAGCCTGTGTTCAAAATAGAGATGATCCAGCCCTCTGAACATCTTCGTAGCCTCCTCCGGACTTGCTCCAACAGGTCCATGTTCCTCTTGTGTTTGGGGACCCAGAGCTGGATGCAGTACTGCAGGTGGGGTATCATGAAAGCGGAGTAGAGGGGGAGAATCGATCTGGCCATGCTGCTGGTGATGCAGCCCAGAACACCATTGGCTTTCTGGAATGCTGGCACACACTGCCAGCCTATATTGGGCATTTTGTCAACCAACACTCCAAGTCCTTCTCCACAGGGCTGCTCTCAATACATTCTCCACATTCTCTCAATACACCCTCCAGCCTGTCCACACCGGATGAGGTGGAACATCTGGATGTCATCCATTCCCTCCAGTGGGTGGACCACACCACACAACTTGGTGTCATCAGCAAACATGCTGAGGGTGCGCTGGATCCTACTGCCCATGTTGCCGACCCCTGAGGAACACCACCTCATCACCTATCTCCGCTTGGACATTGAGCCATTGACCACAACTCTTTGAGTGTGACCATCCAGCAAATTTCTTATTCACCAAGTGCATAAGGAATTTCAAAATGAGAGGAATTTCTCTTCTCAACTGACATCTGATGGCCAGACGAGTACCTGCAGACCTCACAAATGGAAATGCTTGGCTGTCATCCTGGAAGCATGGATTAGAGAAATGCCCCAACCATACTGAGGGCAGCAAGCACTGATGCCCAAAATAAGTATTTCTGAAAAGTGTGGCTACAATAGACCCTCTTTATTTCTCTTCAGCCTTCAAGCATTTCTCTTGCCTTCTCTAACAGCAAAGCACATGTAGTCACCTTGTGAGCATTTACCAAGTTTCCTTGGAAAAGTCCAAGGGAAAAGGTGCAAGTCACCCGCAAGACAGCACTGCATCCTACCTTGTGTTTGCAACAGGAATGGGCTGGGGCAAGGATGCTGCATTTCTCTTAGATGCCCTTAAGCTGTTTCAAAGGGTTCATCTGAGTTTCAAGTCAAAAAATTCCCCAGCAAGTCTCACAACAGCTTGGAACACTTATAAGCACTGCAAAACCTCAAACCCAAACCTGAGGAAATCAATGGCACTGCACTTTCTTGGTGTTTTATTCATAACCCTTTGAGGGGTCCATTAAGATGAAGAGACTTTACTGGGAGAACACTAGTATTTTCGATTGATCTTTCAAGGAGTACAGATGAAGTCATTGGCAAGATAACATGGGCAGAGTCCATTTGATGGTTGAAGAGAGCCCCTTGAGTAAATCCCAGACACATCCCATATGCAGGCTAAAATCCACAAAAGAGCAAAAGAGCAAGTTTGATGTGCTACCATGTGCTAAAGCACTTAAACCAAAACACTCTGCATGTGACAACTCCTGCGCCAGTTCTCAAGTGACATCCTGCCCTCTCCAGAGTGATGGGAAGAAGATAGCAGAAGAGCTGCCAAAACGGAACAATGGAGTTTAAACCAGCTGCCCAAATCCTTATCAAAGATGTGATTCACAAAAACCCCAAGGCCTTAGAAGATGCCATCACTGCAGGCCATTATCAGCTGCTCTCTATCAAGGGCGGAAGGCTTGCTTTGACATTTATCACCAGTGCAGATAATGTGCCCATCCTGGCTTGATAAAACAGGGATGCCACCATGCTGCAGTCCAGCACCTTGAGCCACCCTCCTGCCTTGGCCAGGGGATGCATCAAGCATTAATGCTTTTTGGTCCAGAAGGACTGCTGCAATTCCCAACCTAGCTCTTTTTTCTTTTCCATCCACTTATTTTCTTCAGGTACAAACCCCTAAGGGTGCTCAGTCCTCCCCATGAGCCCCTGCAGCTGGAGCTAGCTGCCATGCATATCCTGTCTGTAAAAGAAACCTACAGAGAAATCTGTATTTCCACTACAAAACTTTTATCCACAGACTTTCTGAATCTGCTCAGTGCACATTTAGGTCATCTGTCTTAAGCCAGTCCTCTGCCAGCCACCACTCGTTCCCCCGTTGCCTGCTTCTGTCAGCTATTCTTTTATTCCCACTACCGTACAGAGCATCCCTTAAATGCAATCCTGCATTTAATGTATGTCCCACAAAGCTCCTCCCAAGCGCATTTCAAAAAAGCAGCATGCTTTCCTTGCATGCATTTAAAACAGTCTGAAGTTGACAACAATAACCTGCGTTCACTTCCTTCCTTCCTCTGCTCCCAGTGATTTTAAACCTCTTTTTTTGTTGTTTGTTTTGTTTGTAAGTCAATAGTGGCAAAATTCCTAAAAACCCCTGGGTGAGTACCAGGAGTTTCCAGTACTCCCAACCCACATGGACCAACTAAATACTACTGCTCTTAAAACCTCAGCAGTTTTTTGCCTATTTTTCAGAGGACTCTGCCAAGCACAAGGTATGGCTCAATTAACAAAGTGGCTTAATCCAGCAGGGTGATAAATAACAGGGGAGTGAACAGGTCATTGCAATTCACTTGAGTAACCAGAATCCCTATCTGCTGCTTGGGCTTTTTCCAATCCCTGCCTGCATTAGTGACAGATTTTAATTGCCTATTCCCAAACAGTCTGACTGCAGCCGCTCTAAGCAGGCAAGGACTGAGCTGACAAGATTTACTGATACCTGCAGCCTTGCAGTTATGGAAGAGAGACTTTCCTGTATTCTTGCTCTGAGACTGGCACGCCAGCCCCATCCAGGGCAAAGGGCTATTTACTGAAATTGTTTTCTCCTACAAGCATCAGAAAATACTAACATAAATGTAGATTTTCCCTTTTCCAGGCTCTCCTTGCAGCTGGAAGGAGACATGCCATTTTTTCTCCCCCGTGGAAGAACTACCAGCATCCTACAGCCAGAGTGGGACCAATGCCTGTAAATTCACAGTGATGCCCTAAACTTCACGGAAACTCTGGGCAGGCCACAGAAATCTCCTTTCCCTGCCCTCCAGCAGCACAAAGTCCAGAGGAGGTTTGTCCAAAAGGATGGAGCTGGCAAACCCCTGCCCAAGGTACAGCCCTGCAATGTGCAAGCAGAGTGGTCCATAGGGGATCCCAGAGCTGCAAAGAAACTTTGTTTTTAATAAATTTCCTTAAAACTCACAGCAAAAATCTGCTTTGCTAAAGATGAATAATTTTTTAACACTGGGCGTTGTTAAAAAAGGGAAATCAACACTGTGAGGGACAGAGGAAAGATGGGTTAAAAATACAGGGAAAGGGTTCCAACATGGAAAAATTGCAAAATTAATATATCTGGAGATGAAGCAGTGGCAGAGGCTAGATGAAGGAGGGCATTCAGGAGGCACATAAGGGTGAGACATGAGTCCTGTCCCACCCCTCTCTGCTAAACCCGACCCTGATAAACTGGCAGGAGCTCAAAGAAGAGCCATAAAAGTAATGAGAGGGCTGGAAGAGCTGACATGCAGGAAGATTAAAAGGAACTAAATACGTATAGCTTGGCTCAGTGACAAAAGCCAGGAGGAAAGGGAAGGCAACAGCTGGGGATATCCACAGGTCTTGGCCATCCTGGGAAGGGGGGCACTGGGGCTGAGCCCCCCGGGGAGCATCACCTCCACTCCCCTCACCGGACCGGCGGTTGTGGCCGCTGCATTCCTTCCCTCTAATACAATCCCTAATTTAACAAGTGGAGAGGATCCGGGCAAACACATTTGGGGGGGGGGAAGAGTGGGGGGTGCATTACGTCAGGAACTAATTTAAGTCCTTGCTGGGCTCCATCCCCATGCATGAGCCCAGCTTACAGCACATGAGTCGGCCCCAGCTCTGCTTCGGCATCTGCTGCTCCTGACGTCCAGCGCAGCTCAAAACCAAGGGGTGCACTGCTTATTCATTCATGATCAACGGGTTGATTTTTAACCGTTTCTAGAAAGCTTTTACTTTTTTACCCTAGTCACTGAGCTCCCAAATCCAGCAAATTTTTCTGCTGCTCCAGCATAAAAAGAATCAACTTTTCAGAGAGTCAAGGCTATCTCCAGCACGAGACCTTTTGATGCGAGCGCTCGATTCCTTTCGAAACAAGCGCATTTATATCCATCCCTTCCTTCCTGCAACTTCAGCTAATTAATAAATCAAAACCAAAGCATGGAGGAAAATGGCGTTATTGAAGGGCTTTGCACTGAACCCGGACCTGCGTGTGCAGCTGACAGCTCCGCTACTCCCACAGCCACAGGCACGCGCGGGGACCTCGCAATTAATATTTTATTTGAGCAGTTACAACCGTCAGCCCAGACCATTCCGCTGAGTAAACACACCCGAGCCAGAAAGCGCTGATAAAAAGGCAAGGGGGAGGTTCGGCGGGGCACAGCTCCCCGCGGCCGGCGGGTCGGGGCGCTCGCTTTCGGCAGGGAGCCCCTCCACCACAAAGCCAGCCCTGCGGCTTCGGCCGTGCGTTCCCACGCGTCCCAGACAAACGGGCTCTTTGTCCAGGTACGCATCCAAAGCCACCGGACACCGCGATGTCCCCGGTCCCAAGCCCAAGCTCCCGCGTCGCCTAAGCCACCCCGTTAACCACCCCATGCTCGCAACGGGCCCTCGCAGGCACTTCCCTCGTCCAAAGCAGCGCAAAGCCAGATACAACTCTAGAATTAAACTGTTCTGTAAACTTGGAGAGCACCCATAAAAATCCCCACCACCACCCCATGAATGAAGAGGTTTCCCGGCTCTGGGTAGAACTGAATACAAAGGAGGCGGCGATGGGGGCTGAGGCCCTGCCACAGTCAAACTGGCCCCGGGGTGTAAAAGTTGGGCTGGTTTGGGCCCGAGGCAGTTCGAGGTCCAGCCCAGGGCGCTGGCTGGGGACACGGCGCCTGTCACCGGGGCAGCGGGGGCTTTGCTGTGTATCCCAGGCGAGGTGGGCAGCGAGGGGATGGGGTTCTAGGGGAGGGCGCTGGGACCTGGGGTGGGCAGGGTGCTAAGCAGAGCGCTGGGAACTAAAGCACAGTACTGGGACAGGATGCTGGGTGCTTAAGCAGAGTAGTGGGGCACGATGCTGGCAGCTGAGTGCTGAAGCACAGTACTGGGGCAGGGTGCTGGGAGGATGCCGGAGCAGAGCGCTGGTCTGGATGTGGGGTACCGGGGAACTCACCGAGCTTCTCGACGAGGCGCAGCATGACGCCGCCGATGTGGATCTCGCCGGTGACCCTCAGGGTGACGTCGCGGCCCAGGTCGGTGACATGGACGCTCAGCTCCCACGTCCCATCGGCGTAGCAGCCGTCCGGCATGCGGATCCCGTCCAGCGCCATGGCCCCGGCCTCCTGCGCCGCCAGCCGCGCTTCACCGCCCGCCCGCCGGCACGGCTCGGCTCGGCACAGCAC
>WYDI02022851.1:16906-49773 GCA_009867235.2 Psittacus erithacus
GGTGGGATGGGGGCGCGGTGGGGCGGGATCGGGGGGTGCAGCGCTACCCCGCCGCCCCCAGCCGCTGCCTGCGGGGCCGCCGCGGGAGGAGAAGGGGCGGGAGGGGAGAGAGAGAGGGAGGGGGAGAGGGAGGAGGAGAAGGAGGAGGAGGAGGAGGGGGATAATAATTAAAGGAAAAACGCGCCCCGCGCCGCCGGGCCCCTTGGCCTTTTATGGAAGCGAAGGACGGAGTAAGTGGGGCCGCTCCAACATCCGGGACTCGCCGGGGGGCGGCTCGGCCGGACTCGGCTCGGCCCGGCGGCGCTGGAGCTCTCCGCGGGGCGCAGCCGCTGGACGCGGGGCTCCCCCGACCCCAGCGCGGCCGTAGGGGTCCCGCTGCGTGCGGGAGGGGAGCGCGGGATCCGGCCCGGAGAGCGTCCTCTAGGGCCGGCGGGAACTCAGTGTCCCAAACGCGTGGATGCTTCGAGCGCCTTTCTCCGGCAGCCCTGCCCACTGCCGCGCTCAGTTTGGGTTCTTCTTGACACTGGCCGTTTAAAAGCCCCTAATTCGTAAGCGGAATAAGACGTGTTAGGCAAACCGCTTACCTTGGCATCACAGTCCATGGCTTGTGCAGTGCCCATGCTGAGGCTGGGCGATGTGCTGGGTCTCTCCATCCTTATCATGTGTCTATCTAGGAAATGGGAACTGTCTGTAAAATGAGTCTGAACCGGTACAAATGGAGAAAAAAAAATAATATTATCCGCTTCCTGTAGCTCTCCACCCAATGATACACACATCCCGCCAAGGCAACTGGGCTTCCTGAAAAACCACCATGCGGAAGGAGCTGCGTTTTGAGGTCCGGCATGGTGGTTGGAGGCAATGGGCAGGATGTATCCCATGCTGTGCCAGGTGATGCAAAGCCATGTCCCAGCAAAGCCATGCCTTCCCTGATAGCCTCGAGGATGGCTCTGCCGGCGCAGAGCTTTCCCCACGCACACTGTTCCCATGTCCTGTGCGGGAATGGCAGTGGGAGCTTTGCCATTGTGGAGGCAGCAAAATGCTGTTAATGGGGATGGTAAAATTTTGCTACTTTTCTACTTATGCTGCTATAATGGAGATACTTATAAAGGACTGTTCCTCTGTGTTACCATGTGCATCAATAAAAGCTTTCCTGAGCTCTCCCTGGCCAGAGTAAGCCAGGTTTTACTCATAAACAGTGCAGAGGATTTGGGCTCATGTGGCTGATGGTGTTGAGGGAAATTGGGTAATGCTGCCCTGAATGATGGGAGGACAGGCAGCAGACGACCTCCCCCACCAAATCCTCCTGGTGCCTTAATCTTCGTCAACGTAACCCTCATTTCATCCTCCTAAACTTGAAAGCTGGAGCATAATTTAGAGGGTGACAGCTTGGGAGGGCAGGGGAAAGCTGGTCTGAAACAATAAAGCTTTCACAGATTGTATCTCAGTGTTCTTCCAGTATAAAACAATAGGGCAATAAATAGAAAGAGTTACTCTCAACCAGAACATTTTGGATGAGGTTCCCAGCTGATGCAATTCAGTACAGCTCCGCTGGAGCTCGTAACCTTTTAGTACAGCTGATTGCATGCCATGAGGTAGAGGGTGCTGGTCCTCTGTGCTATCAAAACCATTTGCAGAGTTTCTCTTTCCCTGAGGACAGGGAAAGCCACTCTTTTTGCCTTTTCTGTCCTGGCTAAGGCCAGGGGCCGCCGTCCTTGGAGTATTCCTTTCCTTCCAGCGACGCTGCTCAGTGGTGGGTGTGCAGAGAGGTGGGCAGCGTGATCTCCAGTTCTCAGCTGAGAGGCAAAGCAAGGTCAAAAATGCACCGGCAAAGCTCTTGCGTCAGAAGCAGCCAAGCATCCCTAGGGCTCTTCCCACTGTTTGCAAGAAGTCTTTACGCCGTACAAGCAGCAATAGCCAAATAAGGTGCCGAAACACATGGACGCTTCCATCGGGACAGGGATGATACCTACCAGACCTGCTCATAGCTCAGCTCCCAGCATGCTGCTCCTCCTGCCTCTGCTCTGCAGAAACCAGGATGCTTTTCTGATGAAATGGTTCAATGGGCATGTTCAAGAAATCAGTGATGAAGCTGAGCAGTTCCTTTCCCGTTGTGGGTTGATTTGGCTTGGTTTGCCCTTTTTTGCTGGGGTTTTTTTCTGTTAGTTCTTAAACTGTTATGTGCACTTGTTGGAACCAGCTGGCTTTCCTGCTTGGCTGCTCTGGTGCTGTGGGCAAGCTGGTCAGACTGGCTCTTTCCAGGGTGACCATCCATGGAAATCTGCCCTGTGCATTTGGATGACTGGAGCAGGAAAAGCAGCACAACTGAGCACCCAGCCTGTTTCCATATACAGAGGCAGAGAGATTCCCCAAGCCTCCGTGTAAACAAAAGCTCAGTTTCCTCAAATGCTCCAGCGTGGCGAGCGCAATGTGCTCTGACCTGGTGGTGAGCAGCCCCTGCTCGGCCCCCAGCACCCCTCCAGTTCTCAATATTCCCTGTCTGCAGCTTCTTCCTTAACAAGGGCGACGTTTCAAAAGAAAACCCAAAAAAGGAGAAACACAGACTCTTTTTGTTTCTGTAACACCCCCCAGCCTGGGTGCTCCCTTACAGCCCACTCCACTGGTACTGCTGCTCTTTACATGGGGTTTACAAACTCTTTACTTCTCCCTAAGTTTTACTCTGAGCTCATACATCCCTTTAGCAACCGGGGAGTTGGAGCATTATGTGATCCCTTTGGAAAAATGCACCACTAGAAATCAACTTGGGCAGCGATGGAGCAGCAGCACAAACCTCTTACTGCTTGCTCCCTCATCTCCAGCATCATGTAACAGCAGGTGAGAGAAGTTCAAACCACATGGGTGGTTTTCCTCATGTGTCTCCATTCCCTTCCACCTCTAAGTGTCTTTTGGACATAGCCAAGTTTCACTTTTCACAAATGACCATTTCCTCATAGTAGAGAGAAGGCTGTGCCCCCGGCAAAGGAAATGTGCTGGGAAATTCCGCTTACTTGTTTATTCCTGGCCACATTCATTTTTCCCTGATTTTGTCATTTTGGAAATGTCCATGTGCCTTGCTTTTTTATTTTTCTGAATGCATATGCAGAGTAATGAAGCTACCGCAGCTTGATTTGTGCTGTACAAATGGGCAATCACCTGGTATATGAATAGAGTTATTCAGTATTATTGTAATGAAACAATGAATAATATTTGTGATTAAGATCTTGAAGAGGCACTTGAGATGTGGAGGTTTAGTCTTTGTAGATTGTAATAATTCCCTCTTGTGATCTTGCAGAGATGATTTAGTATCTCTGATACCTCATTGCCCAGCAGTAAAATAATACTTGCTTATGTCCCTTAGGACACAACTGCACTGATGCTATCCTGCTGCTTTGCTCATGTGTAGCCTTTCACCAGGTTCATCATTTCAGCAGAACACAATGTTTGCTCCTGATGAATGAGATCAGAATTCCCAAGGTTTTGTCTCATCTTTGGGCCCATCCATAATGGATCCTCAGCACCTTTTCTGGGTGGGTTTGTAGCTGGTATGGTGTCTTTGGATTTGTAGGTCTGTAGATTTAAGACCTCACACCTTCAGGATGTGATGTGAGGTAACTTCCTAGTTACCTCAATGGAAGTTCAGGCAATTTGATGTGGAAATGCAGCTGGGTGCTCTCAGCAAGGAATGCTGGTGCCCAGATAGCTATCCGGAACAATAGCAGGGGCCATCAACCTTAGGAGGCCCATGTGGGCCTCCAGCTCTCTCCTCCAAGGACACATGTGATGAAGCCAAGGACCAAAATTCGAGACTGGCAATCATCCATCTTGGTCCTTCATGCCCAAAAGGTTACAAAATACATCCCTGCAGCTGGAATAAACCCTAGTTTGCAAGAGAGAGCTACACTCAGGTAAGAGACATGAAGCCAGAGTGAGCTACCTCCTTCCTTGGTAAGTCAAGCCAAGGTTTCATTGCCCTACAGCTACAAAATTGCATCCCATTTGCATGCTGCATGTGGCCAACCAACATCAGCTGCGGTGCACTGGAGCCTGCTCAGCTTGTGCTGCGGTACAAACCCTGCTGCAGGGCTCTTCTCTGTCCCCTCTTCACCTTCTTTCCAGGAATTGGGGTCAATTAAGCTCTTGAAGCCTCAGGCTGAGGGTTTGCTTCCCAGCCTCTGCCTCTGCAATCCACTCTTCATAACAAATAACACTGCTGACTCTCCTGACTCGGCGTGTGTCAGGCATTAGTTTCCTGTTGACATTAATCCCTGTGTCATTGTTTATCCTTTATCCTTTTTCTCTCATGCGGTTGTGTCCTTCTGATGTTTCCAGCTGCCAGGAGTGACATCCACCGAGTCTGACTCCTGGCTTGGCCCAGAAAGGAGGCAGCGTGCCCCATATCGCTCTCCAGTCATTCCCAGGGTCAGAAGGGTCCTTGAACTTTGTGTCTCTGAAAGGGCTGGTGGGTCCTAGAGCACTGTCTTGGCACCTGTTTTAGCCAGAGGGAGTTGTTAGCTGAATACTTGAATCCGTCTAATGGACAATTTGGAAAAATCCCAGGTAAATTTTCCTGAAGGTTGATTCATTTCCAGGGCTGAAAATGTCTTTCCAGCTCCCTGCCTGGTGCTTTGGTGTCTCACAACAGCTATGTCCAGGAGCCTGCTCCTGTTGCTGATCTTCCTCTGCATCACCTGTGTTTGGCTTAAGGGTTTGGTTCCTCATCATTCTCACTTTGGAGTCTTAATGTTACCTTGCACCAACAAATCACACTGCTCTGCATAGATCATGGTTTAGTAAAGGAGAAGGCAGACACGTTGCACAGAGATGCAGGAACATGTTCTTTTTAGCTGCTGCCACCCCCATCAGTCTTTCAAACAGCCCCAGGCCCCCCAGGGATGTTGGAGCATTGCCTCCATCCCGACCACCACCAAGCTTTCCAAATTCTTTTGGCAAACTGGTCCCAAACATAGCTTTCCCTGGCTGCTCCCGCTGGCTCTCAGAGGGTTCTCTTCTGTGGATGCTTTGCATGGTGCTGTCAGCAAGCAGTCAGTGTAAGTCATTTTCTAGAATCCCAGGATGGAAAATGCTCTATTTTGATGAGGTAGTCCCAAACCATGATCAGTCTGTAGAGCTTTCTGGCCAAAAGTGGCTTTTAAGGGTACTTTGCTGCAGTACTGATTTACACTTGCCCAAGAGAAAGGGGGTAACTCCATCCCAGAGGTTCAGAGATCTCACACCCTGCCTCTTCTCCTGTGATATGCAGCATATTAAACCACTTTCTATTGTCCATCAGATTTTTCGAGCCTTTCCCACTCCCATTACTCTGGCTTTCCTCCACCTCCAGAAGGCCTCCTATTCATTCGTCTTTACAAATACAAAGTACAGACTGGAAGGCTGAATTTCTCCCATGGAGCTGGGGCTCAAAGAAAATCCAAATGTCACGCAACGCTCAATCACCATCCTGGAGCTGGTGACTCTGGGGTGTTGGAAGAAACACCCAGCATCATTATCCACTGCTAGTCAGCAAGAAGAAAAACCAAAACTCCCAAATAATTCATCTGATAGCTCCAACACCATCATCTGCAGAGGTGGCCAGATAGTGGCAAGCGTCTATTTGGAAGTGATTTACTGGGAAGCAGTGGGGAGAAAAAAAATTCTCCAAATCACATCATCAATTATTCACAGCTGCTATTCAGGCCCTTTCAGGGCAGCCACTTGCTGGGAAGTAGAGCTGCAGGAAAGCACCCTATGCTGGTACCCAGCACCCTGTGCTGGTACCCAGCACCCTGCAGATCTCCACAGGAGAAGGAAGGAAGGAAAACTGCCCCCAGCACCCTGTGTAGCCCTGTCCTGTGTATTGCAAAGCAGCAGCCCCACAGCTGGCATCACCAAGTGCTACAGCATCAAACCCCCACCCCGAGCCCTGACACTGACTCTTCCTGTTATCTCTCCAGCCCCAGCTCTCCCCTCCCCAACGGTTTGGGGAAACTGGCTCCCAGCCCATGGGTTTTCCCTCTGTCTGTGCAGGGAGCAAAGGCAAAGCTCGTCCATCACGCTTTGTTAGGGGGCCTCAGGGCTGTGGAGGCAGAGGGCATCCCTGAGACCTGCTGGACCATTCCCATCCCTATGGATGCGCTCCATAGTGGGATCAAAATCAATTTAATACATGCTGGGGTCAGAGACAAGGCCCAGCAAGATCAGAGCCATGTTGTACCCAAGCCTGGGGTTTCAGCACACCAGTTTTTCTTTGCAAGCATTGCTTGAATCCCCTCACCCTGTGCAAAGTTTGCTCAGCATAAGATGAGCTCTGCAGGGTGCTTGTGAAAGAGCCATGGCATTGCAAAAACCACCAAATCGTGCAATGGAGCAGGAAATCCAGCCCTGGGGACTGTCTGTCCAGCACTGCTCAAGGGACATGAGGATGGGGAGGCACAGGGATGATTTTTCCATTCTGAAAGCCTCAGAAACCCCAGCCTGGGCCACCCATCCCCTCTGGCTGGTACTGGGATGCTCCATGCTGGCTGCACGCGCTTAGTGCTGGTGTCCTGGTCCCCACTCCACAGCACCAAAAAGATGCGCTGAGATGGGTTTATTCTTCATCTCCCATGAGTGGGGGTATGACAGCAGCAGCTGGGGGTTGAATGGGGAAACCCAGAGACTTCCCCACAATGTGGGGAGCAAATACCAATGGGCAGCTGGGACACACTTGTGGACCAATTAGCCCCAAAACCCCACACCTCCTTTCATGTGACATCCTGAGAAGGAGCCACATGGCCCCACGGGCTCCACAGGGAGGACCCACCTCCTGCACCCAAGCCCAGCCAGAAGGAAGGAGAGGCCAGCAGCAACAGCTCCCCAGAGAAACCACTACTTTGTTCCCATTGTTTGATTCCAGAATCATCCAAATCCTTGGGAATAAGGGACTTGAAGCAAGCCACGCTGGTACAGGGAGCAGGGAGTTCCCCAAGGCTGCAAAGCTCCAAAGGCCAAACAAGTATAGCAGCAGCCCCATAAATCACACCCGCTCTATAAATCACACACTCCTGATAAATCCCACCCCTGCTGTGGAAGCTGCAAAGGCTGGAGCAGGCGGAGGGCTCTGAGGATGGTGCCGCTGGGATTTGGCCGCCTTTGCTCATGTGCTGCCAGAGAACAGAAAGCTCCAAACCAGTGTTTTCACTGATGCACACGTCAGAGCTCTGTGGAAACCGGGCTGGTAACAGGCACCTGAGCACAGGCACCAACACCACAGAGGGATCAGGGGCACCTGTGGCACAGTGGGGTGTTTGGCTGTGCAGTCCTGATGGAGCCATCATGCAGGGCCCTTTCACCCTGTGTTAATCACCAAGACTTGCCCTGGACCGCAGGTCATGGGTTCATGGGGAACACCCCAGCATCACCCCCTACAACCACTTCCCTTGGGCACCCTCAGACTGCTCTTCTGTCATGTTTTTAACCAAACGCAAGCATATTCTGGCTCCTCTCACTGGGTTTGGGGTGTTCGTGAGCAGCCTCCATGGACACAGGTCACCAGCTTCCCAGCCAAATCTGGGTAACAGTGGCTGCAGCCAAGGAAACTCAGTAATTTTCTCTCCATTGCACAGATGGAGATGCTGAGGCCAGACATAGAGCAGTGACTTACAACCACTGAGGGGACAGCTCCCTGTGGGAGCTGCGTTCGTGCCATCTGGGATGTGGAAAACCGCAACAACCCCTGTGCACAGGTTTGGGTCAGAAATAACCCCAAACTTCTTCCTTTTGCAGGGAAAATAACACTGGGAGGCTGCAGAGAAACAGCAGGGTCAGTGCTCAGATTTCCCAGCCATATGCATGCCTCTCCACTGCAGATTGCTTTGTCTTTCAGTGCAGCACTGAAGTTTTCTAAGCTGAATAAAAGCATTTGGGCAACATCAAGCAGAAAACAAATGCATCTATTAAAGGGGGAGGTGGTTGATATTGCCTGTCAAGACACCTGAGATGCCCTGTGAAGATGTAGTGGCTGAGCACACGTGGGAGCCTGTTGCACTGAGGAAAGCTGCAGATGGATGATGCCCACACAGCTGGGTGGTTCTGTGTGTTTTTGGCTTCAGCCTTCACTGGATAGGTCAGATGCAAGCCGGATGGTAATGCAGTTAGTGCTGGAAAAATAGAGACAGAGCAGATCGGGGTGGTTTAATAAGGTAGATGTTATTGAATCTGCTGGGCGCGATGAACTTCACCTCCAAGCAGAGCTGTCTGAAGTTATCGGCAGCTCTTGCAGAAAAGAAAGGTGAGCTCCCTCTCTTTCCTCAGGAATGGGCAATGTGGGGAGATGCTGGGAATCCCCCAAACCCCACTGGAGCATGAAATTGTGATGTCTTATGAGCTCCTAGAAGACACAGTGGTCTGCAGGCAAAGGTGCTGTCGTGCATCTGCAGCTTCTGGCACAGCCCCACATCTCCTGTGAATGGCGGACCGGCAGCCTCAGTGAGGTCCACACTGGGGACCCTCACTGCCGGTTCATCACTGGTTGGTGGTGAGAGGGAGGGTGACCCACGAGGAAAAGTTAAAAGACTTCAGGTTGTTTACTCTGCAAAAAGAAAGACGGCTGATAGCATCTTCAGGTAGATAAAAGAGGGTTTATCTGAAGAGGGAGGGATGGAAGAGGGAGGAAATGCTCTGTTCTGTGTTTCCACAATGGTCAGACTAAAAGTAATAAAGAAATCACCTGAGAAAGGTTCAGGTTAGCTCTTCAGGGAGACTGTTCAGGTGTGAAAGGGTGAAGGACTGCAGAGGAAGGGGAATCACCATGGTCAGAGGGTTTTAAAGCCGAGCAGGAAAACAGGCATCCCTGATGGTTTATGTGCTTGCTGTGTGCCAGTGGGGCTCTCCTACCTTGTCTGATCAGTCAAAGCTTCTGCTGGCTCATTGCTTAAACTGGAGGGTGCTGGAACTGCTGCCTGATATAAAGAATCGCATCTTCATTCTCGCCAAAGATGGGCTTGAAATTAGTGCCATGCACAGATTTGGTCCAGTCCTCGCTTACAGGTAAATCTCTACACTCTACTGCATGCTAAATCCAGCACTGAGGATGCCCCAACCCCCCCACATGCTGGAAGGATGGCTGTCTGCTCATGTCCTTGCAGCTCTATGTGGCTAAGACCTTGGTGTGAAGAGCTCTCTGCATCTCTTCAAGACCATCCCATGGCCAACAAAAATACCGGTGATGCAGCACAGGTGGGAGCAGAGCTGTCAGCTAGCAACAGGTCTGGGATTGCTCCTGAGGTGCAGCAGGATGATATCAGTGGCATTGGCAACAATGGCAGAAGGTTGGTCACATCTTGGACCTGCTGCTCCCTGGGGGATGGAGAGGACAAAGTGAGGTTATATTGCATATTTTGCAGCCCGGCTAAACCTGCAGCAGGCACAGTGTGGGTGCTCAGTGCAGAGTCAAGCCCAGCCACTAGGCCAAGAAACTACAGAAACCAGCTGGGGCTTGGAAAAGGGGACAACCAAACCGGCCAGAAAAGAAAATAACGTATCGCACTGAGAGCTGCCTGCAAGTGATGGTTGTTTAAACACGGCAGAGTTTCAGAGCGCTTGAGGAGCTGGATGCATGTATGAGAGGAAGGTAGCTAGAGGTGGATGCCAGTATTTTCTGGCAGTGTTGGGTTGGAAATATCCTTCAACTCCTCAGATAGCAAGCCAGAGATTACGACGGGAAGGAATGCACTGTGAGCCGCTGCTGCGTACAGCCGTGGGAGGGTGGGAAGAAAAGCCAAGACCCATGGCAGTATGATAGGAAACAGCCTGGAGACACATGGGGAAGAGGAGAAAATCAGGTCAATGCTCCAAAGTGGCTTAACTGGCCATTGGGCAGCTCTCAGGAAGGAGGCTGACACAGGGGGAGATGCGTTGGGTGAGAAGAGGTCTCCATGGCACAGAGATCATAGAATTGTAGAATCATGGCATGGTTTGGGTTGGAAGGGACCTTTAAAGGTCATCTAGTCCAACCCCCCTGCATGGGCAGGGACACCTTCACCTAGGTCAAGTTGCTCAGGGCCCCATCCAACCTGACCTTGAATGTTTCCAGGGATGGTGCATTTACCACCTCTCTGTGCCAGCGTTTCACCACCCTCACCATAAAAAGTTTCTTCCCTACATCTAGTCTGAATCTGCCCTATTTTAGTTTAAAACCATTATTCTCTGTCTGATCGAGATGGGGGGTTGGTTATTCCCCATGATAGTGGCTATTCCCCAAGGCACCATGCTGCTTGTGCTGCTCCAAAGGCAGAAATATATGCAGTGAGAACAATGGGGAGCATGAACTGAAGCAACGAGCAGAAGGGAGGTTTAGTGCCACCTTCTAGAGGATGGATGGGCGCACTGAGCCCCTGCTGCCCTCCTATTTTGCCCTGTTGTGATTAACAGGGCCAGGACATGCAGACTCGGGGTTCACCATGAGCCTCCCTATGCAGAGGTGCTGTGCTCACCTGCTGACCCAGTGCTGGAGAGCACAGGAGAGCATTTATTTTGTTTGGCTCCCCAAAGCTCTCTACACCAAGCGCCATCTGCTTTTGGGAAATCCCATCTCCACACAACAGCTCAAATCCTGACCCATCTGCCTGGCACTGGACAGACCTTTGGAGGTCCATGGCACCCTACATCAGCACTGTCCCCTGTGCAGATGGGCAAGGGCAAGTCCCTAATGCTTCTACTTGTCAGGGAACTGGAGATAGGGGAGGTGCTACAGGAAAGTATCTCAACTGCATGTTTGAGCACACAGCCAGCAAAAAGGTATTCCCAAGACTTCACTCATTTTCCCAACTATATGGAAACATGGTAATGGAGAAGAGGAGAGACCTATTTTGGCTGTCTGATGTGCTTTTACTCCCCAGGGTGCTTTAACCAAGGTCCTGAGAAGCCACTGCGGCTTACACTCAGCTTGCAGACTCCAGCTCTTAATTTTGCTCAGCTTTAAATACCGTGAATGTTGGGCTCCATCAGTTCCTTTGGGAATTTGTTTTTTTTTTAAAGGCAAAGTCTATGAGGCTGAGCTGCCAGAATATTATTTCCAAGCATTAAGTCCCCTGTCCTTCCCTGCAGGGCTGTGGTGTGGCCAGGCATTGCTGACGTCTTTCCAGCGTGTTTTGGGCATTGGAGATGCTGCCAGCTGAGTGAAGAGTGGTATTCCAACATTTGTTCTGTGCAAGGAAACACCTCTGCCTCCTCCTCCATCTCCCAAGTGACGACACTGGATACTGACAGTGCCAGGCCAGGAAAAACCAGTGATAGCAGCACTGGAAAGAACAAGAAAGAGAACTGGACAGCAAAAGAACCCAAAGTTCTGTCAAATCAAGATGGAGAACTGGCAGTGTCCTGCAGGAGTCACTCCTGGATCTCAAAGGAGAGGTTATCAAGGCCATATGGATAACCAGCATATGGAGGGTTCGTTGTAAATGAGGTGTGCTTCCTGTAAGGGCCCCAAGTATAAAGATGGGACCTGCTGTCCAATGGAACAAACCTCTTCTTACAAGAGCCTGAGTCCTGGGAACAGGCCTGGCATCTCAGGTCACTTTAGCACATGTTCCTTTCTGCGCCCAGACAGTTTGTGGTCACAGCAAGTCATCTCAGTGTGACATCCAAAGCGGCACAGGGAAAAGCAGCGCTCAGGCTTTGCGGAGGGGCAGGAGGATCTGCCTCCCAGTTTCTCTTCCCTGGGAGAGGTGCCAGGATCAGGCAGGGCCACCCTGTGGTGCTGACTCATGATGCCCATACGTGTCTTCTGTTGGGTGTCAGCCCAACACCTGGGGATGCACTGCTGGAGAGTCACTCAGCTGGAATAACTTCCTCTGTTCATTGAACCAGCAGAGCAGCCACTGGGAAAACTCCCAGTGTGGGTAAGCCCGGAGTTAACTTTCTAGGCAAAGCTGTAGGAACTAAGAAGTGCTGCAAGAGAAAGCACAAAGGCTGGCGCATTTCTGTGCTCCTGCATCCCAGAAGATCAAACAGATGGGGATTGTCCTGTGAGACAAAGCAGTCTAGGGGATGAGGGAAAAGGAGATGCTTCTTTGCAGGGTTGCTGCTCCAGAGATCATGGGTAACGTTTCCAGTAGGACAAGGCACGCTACACATTTATGTACCAGCTAATACAAGGAAGATATGGGCTTGTTTCCAAGCACTCTGGCTTTGAGCCAGTCGTTTAACTCTCAGCATCGCAGTTCCTTTAGCTGAAAAGCTGTTCTTCCAGGCTTCTCTGGCATCTCCTGGGCTGTTCAGACTTTGGGAGGTGAGGACGGGGCGTACCCCTATAGTCCTGCTGCAGCAAGCTGTCACTAGTGGGGTGTGATGGACACTGGTTTTCAGGAAGCTAGTCCCATGCTCGCAGGTGCAAGCGTGTTTTCTGCAAGGTCAGGTTCAGAAAGCATCATTTGAATGATTTATGGACTGCTTTTCTGGAGAGCTGTTTCCTTCTGTTGACCAGGTGCTGGAAGCTGCCCACTGGTAAGGACAGGAAGCTGGGAGTGCTGGGTTGCCTCTGACAAGATTCCTCTGCTCCTAACTCACCCACTCCAAAGAAATTTGGCACCGGAAGTCACTGCACCGAGAGCAGCAAAAAGAGGTCCAAATGAAGTGCCTTAAAAGAAGTCAGGAAGGGACACATCTGTCTGTTTGTCCCTCTAAGCTATTTTGCAGCCAGCATTTCCCTTCCTTAACTTGCAGTGATTCTAAAAGCATCATGTTGCAAACACGTAAAATGCCAAGTTCACCTAACCCAGAAGAGAGATCGCTTTGTGACTCCCCTGGGCATTTCCCAGGCTGCCGAGGCACAGCAAATCTGCATGCAGGATGCAAACAGCACCAGCAGCATCGGACCAGGACTGCCCAGCTTCTGGAAAACTATTTCTGGGGCAGGAATGCTACAAAACCACCAAACACCCAAGAACCAAGTAGGCTTGGTGCTCCCTCTGCTCTCATGGATACCCATCCTCTCCTCCCAGGAGCTGGGATGTTTTAGAGCTCAGAGGCAATTCACAAAGCTAACTGCAAACTAGAAAACCTTATGTCAGGAAGAAGTCACAAGGCATCCTAACCAGAAGCATATTTGGGGAGTGAGTCAGTGGAGGGGGAAGCAAAAAGAAAGTTGCACCCTTTTAGTTGATGAAAAAAGCATATTGCAACAGCCAATATTGTGAACAATATTCCCCATTTCAGCAACCGAGCCAGAACAAAAACTCATGACTCAACCATTGCATTTCATCCAAATCTGAAGGAAAAATCTTGTTCAGGAGGGGTATCTTCAGGGAGAGTCAGCAAGAACTGATTTAGCTGCTTAATTGAGTGGTTTGGAGAGGTTAAAATTATTTTGCAGGAGCTTTTAGGCTCATTTTAAATCCCTGATTTAAACACAGCTTAGACTGTGGAGAAACAAGTGTGCTCCACAGCCATATATAATGCACAAAATATATTCATTTAAGCTCGTGTACACACGTGGTTTCTCCTGATATCACAAAATAAACTCAGGAGGACCTTAACACTTACACAGAAACAGCTTGCATCCAGAGCTGCTGCTTCCCCCAGAAAGCTGTGAATATGTCACCATAAATCATAAATCCAAGGAGGTCAAGAATGCCATCACGATTATGGGATTTAACTAGGAATTGGCAAAACATTTACTGCAAGATTCGTACAACTCTGATTTTCTTTGGGTAGCTATGATAGAAGAATCAGATGCATTGCAGAATGCAGGACCAACATGGTCTGCAGGCGTTTTCAGGCACTGTCACTTACTAAGGCTACTCAGAATCAAAATTCATTGCAGAGAGAGGCAGGCTGGGGCAGCAAGTCCTCAACATTTTTTTCCTCAAGGCTTTGTGGTTGCAGATGTCAGAAGCTGCAGTGTTTGGTCAGCCCTGTGACTTGGGAAAGAAAGTCGATAATCCCTAGAAAGCAGCCTGACGATGCTGGATGGGAAGCTACTGCCTGCAGGAGGTCAGACAAGACATATCAGTCCCTTCTGACTTCAGCTATCTGACAGCGTCCAAGTTTAGGCAGCTCTGGATAGGGAAGTGAAGGCTCATGTTGCCCTAGCATGGAACTGCAACCCAGCTGCTCCTTAAAGGCTGCCCACTGAAAATGGGCTGGGGACCATGCATCAGGGAACCCCTTGATCAGGACAGGCTTCCCGGAGACACACGTGTATGCTGCAGGCTCCCTGTTCCAGTTCTGGGAGGTCCCATCTAAGCAGACAGGACACAGGCTGCCTTGCAGGACCATCCCTGGGCTGAGTGTGGTCACTGGAGCAATTAAATATCACTGGGACAAGCCTTGCAATAGCAATGCTTTGGGTAAGCAGCAGTGCCCTGGTTCAGGTGCGCTCACAGTGCATAGGAAGGGATCTCTCAACCCCAAAGAATAAGATGGTGCTGGTGGCTGGCACAGGACAGGGCCCCTTGTGGGAGGAAAGGTCTGTAGCTCTCGCCCTGCTTGCTTCCATCCTTCTTGCACCCACATCTTCTGATGGGAGCATCAAGCTACAACATGTGGTGAACACGTGCTGGCTGATACGCATCAGTCTGTTCCACAATGCTGCCAAGCTTTGCCTTGATTTAATCAGCACTTCTGCCTGTTTTCTCTCCCCCCACTCCCCCAGACGCAGATGTGGCTTCTCCAACACAGAGGAGATTGCAGGTTTCTTTCGTGACAGCAGAGCAGGCATCACTGGAAGGAACGTTTCTATTCTCTTCCCTTTTCTGCAAGCCCCACAAAGCAGCTTCACCTCCCTCCCTTTTGCCTGCTGATTTTTAATACTCTAGCTTCATGTGAAAAATTAAAACCCCCGCACTCGTTTGCATGCAAGGACCAGTCTGGTAACCATAAAGGAGAAACTGAGTGTGCCAAGAGACAACTGTCCCATCCAAACACCATGCTTTGTAAACACCAGATATTCAGCTGCTGTTTTAGTCTAAGCCCTTCCTGCAAAGCCTAAACACAAGTGTCATATTGAAGCTCTCTACAGATCCCTTTTCCAACACTATTGCATCTCATACAAACCACAGCGATTAACTGAAGGACCCTTCATAATACAGTAGTTTAAAACTAGCTGGGGAAATACCAGTGAAGCGTCACAGTGGCATTGCTGGAACACGCTCCTGTAAGACACTAGCTGGGGGATAAATGGTTTTGGAAGTGGTCTGAACTTCTTTGCAAATAGGACTAACCATTTCCGTACTGAAAGCACACCCAGCAATGCTGAAAGTACGTGAAGTTTAAAAATAACTCAAGTATTGGTTACTTAAAAGTAATTCTGAACGTGAAAATTTCTGACAAATCCTGCAGTATTAAACACTGTGGAAAGCTACCTGAGCAGGACATTGGTGTTTTTAGATTGAAAGAGGCAGAGCAGCCGCAAGCAATGGTATTTTAAGAAACAGAGAAGCTAATGTGGGGCAGATGCCCAGAGAATTGCCAAATGAAAACCATCTCTTCAGATAAATCATCGAGGATTTCAAAACCATGCTCCCCTTTCAGCTTGACAGAATGGGAGCGGGATGAAAAAGTGGGCAGATAAAACATTTGTGTACGTTTAAGAGGGCTCTCCCACCTTGCAGAAAGTTTTGCTATTTACATTTCCATGTCAATTTACAACAGGAAGCACCTACCCCAGGAGCTGGTGGGGGAGTCTGTTCCTGCCCAGCTGGATGCCCAGTGACAAACTGCAGGGCTTATGGCAGCCCCACAGCAAGCCACGGCAAGGGGAAGCCCCGTCCCTACTCCTGGGATGGCTTTTGCGACACTGGCCTACTCAGCACCCAGGTTTCACAAGCACCACTGCCCTGAGACCGTGCCCATGTATGCCAGCTCAGTCACTCCAGGGAGACCTTGGAGCCTTCTGGTACCTAAAAAAAGGCTACAAGAAACCTGGTGAGGGGCTTTTTACAAAGGAGTGTAGGGACAGGACAAGGGGGAATGGCTTTAAACTGACAGAGAGCAGATTTAGACCAGATATTAGGAATAAGTTCTTCCCTGTGAGGGTGCTGAGGCGCTGGCACAGGTTGCCCAGAGAAGCTGTGGCTGCCCCATCCCTGGCAGTGTTCAAGGCCAGGTTGGACGAGGCTTGGAGCAACCTGGTCTGGTGGAAGGTGTCCCTGCCCATGGCAGGGGGCTGGAACTGGATGAACTTTAAGGTCTCTTCCAATCCAAACCATTCTATGATTCACAACTGCCTTTTTCACTATTGATGATAATCAAAATTGTCTCCATCCCCCGCCTGCTGGGTCCTTACTCTGCAGAACCTTAATATTTGGCATCCAAAGAACCCAGTGCATGTTACTGACTCAGTTCTGAAAACACAAGCTGTGACAGTACATGAGAGACTACGTGGTCCATCAGCCTCTTTCTGCTGGTAGCACACATCCATTTTTAATTTTGGGTAGGCGTGATCGACAGCAGTAGATGGAAAGAGATCAAATTTTAAATCAGCAGAGCTACTCTCCTTTCCCTCTTCCTATGGCTTTGGTTTCCAATCAGTTTGGGCTTTGCAGACGGAGGAATATGAACAGAAAACCAGAACTGAATCCTCAGATTGCTCTTGGGCACAGACCGAAGCATGTGGCAGTACACGGAGGCCAACACAGATCACACAGAGTGATAACCTGCTTGAAAGATTCCAGGGTTCAGTGCTGGCCAACTGGCAGCTCAATGCCACAGCCTTTCATTTCTCCCACCTAATCCATATGACACATTTTTCACCTAAGAAAAGGTGGGAAGAGCAACAAGTGCTACTTTGAACATGATCCAACACTCACCAATGTCAAAGGAAAGACCTTTGTTTCAGCCAGGGAGGGATCTGGCTGTTAAAGAAATAGCATAAGCAGCACTACGTTGGTAGTTCGAGGTGGTTTGTCATGTTATCTGTGATACCCCATTAGAGAGGAAAAAAAATCTGTTGAAAATTCTTTTTTAAAATGGAAGTCAAGGATTTTCTTTATCAAGGGGCACTGTGAAATGGTAAGACCCTTTAAATAGCTTCAAGTATGAAGTATGGGACCACTCTGAGATGAGATACTGATTTTCAAGCAGATATTGAAAGAGCTGTAAACCCAGCAATAGCAACAAATTGGATGTGGGGTCCTTGGAGCTCAAGCATCTGGTCAGAGCTGCAGTCTGTAGAGAAGTTCACACTTCACTTCTCCCATGCCCATGCTCCAGGGACTGGGCAGAATAGCTGCAAGAAATGGTATTTTGTTCAAGAAACAATGAGAGAAGTTAATGTGTGGCAGATGTCCAGAGAATTCTCAGTGAAATCCCTCTATTCAGATAGATCATTGAGGATTTCAAAACTGTAAGAGATTGCTCTAGGGTCATCTCATGCTTGCAGGGAACTCACTGGCTTTTCACTCAAGGGAAAAGCTTGGCCAAGGTCTGCTAGTCAAGAGCTACTGCAACCACAGTGGGGGGCACAGGACATTTTTAGGGGAAAAGGCTGATGTTATAATTCGCTTTCTAATGGGACTAGAGAGCACCAACCCCCGGGTGAACTGAAACTTTGATAGCCAGGCATTTCTCTCCATGGATTAGGACTTCTCCTGTTATTCCTTGGAAGAGGAGACTGTCTCAACACACTGTGAACTTTGTGTGCAGTTTTAGGTGCTCCTGCAATAGCATACAGAGAAGCACAAAACACTGCGTTTCTGTAGCAAACTGTGTGTCAAATGGGCTTCCAGGGAATGCAGGAGAAACCCAAAGAGCAATGAACCAGTCTTGGGAGAGGCCAGCCCAGACCCACTGGCTCGCTAACAAAATTAATTGACAATGGCAGAAAATGCTTTGTCAGTCCCAGAGTTAAGCTGACTGATGGCAGCAACCAGAGAAGACAAATGCAGTGAGAGAGAACATGCAAACCCATCCTGAAAGCTAAACACATCCAGCTTGGCTTTGCGGATGCTGAGCTTTCAGTTCTCTGGGATCACAATGGTAATAGATGCCTCTTGGGTTTCAAGTGGGTTTCAAAAGTTTCCCTTAAACTCTTGAGGATGCACAAGCCATGCTCAAACAAGCACAGAGCAAGCTTCAATTCTAGTGGACAAAAATCAAAGCAGGAATAAAAACCAAATGCTTCAGAAGAGGCCCTGAATGCAATGGGCAAGAGAGAGCTGTACTAAAAAATACCTATGGAAGAGAGAGGGAAAAGCTAAACCGAAAGGTATTTTTTGTGGAAAATTATTAAATGCAGATCAAACGTGGAATGCAAGCAAAAGGTCAGGCTGAAGCCCCACCTGAGAAACCAGAAAATGCGATTGCCACATGGGTGCTGTTTAAGGAAAGATTTTAAAGCTTTTCACAAGATCAGCAAAGACAACAGGCACAGACTCTAGGGGGGGGCAATGAAAAGTGGTCACTGCAATTGCAGTTGGAGGGCAACCAGTAAGATAATGCTTAGAAAACTGAAAATAACTCAGTACATGTGGCAGGTTATTACTGGGTGCTGTGTGTAAAAGCTTACTGATGGCCATTGAAGATGCATGGCAGAGACTGAGATGACCTTGTAAAACACCGTGGGTCAATCACCTGCAGTCCAAGTTTGAAAGAAAAATGATACAGAATGTAATCACAGAATCACATAGAACATTCTGGGTTGGAAGGGACCTTCAAATGTCATCTAGTCCAACCTCCCTGCAATGAGCAGGGACATCTTCAACCACAGCAGGCTGCTAAGAACCACATCCAGCCTGGTCCTGAATGTCTCCAGGCATGGTACATCCACCACCTCCCCGGGCAACCTGTTCCCACCTCTTGGATCGCCTACAGCTTGCCATGCTACATTTCCAGCAGATGTCAGGGTGGTTGAAGTCCCCTGGCAGGACTACAGCCTGCAAGCA
Organism: Psittacus erithacus; assembly: GCA_009867235.2. Taxonomy (NCBI): domain Eukaryota; kingdom Metazoa; phylum Chordata; class Aves; order Psittaciformes; family Psittacidae; genus Psittacus; species Psittacus erithacus. The sequence continues at coordinate 35,761 of WYDI02022851.1, forward strand.
TGATGCCTCCTGTAGCTGGAGTAAGAAGGCTTCATTGACAGTCTGTAGTAGACACCAGTCACAAGGTCTCCCTTGTTTCCTCAGTCCCCGATTCTCACCCGCAAGCTTTTGACCTGCTCGTGGCTATTCTTCAGAAACAACTCTTCACACTCTATCTCTCTCTTGATGTAGAGGGCAACCCCTGCACCTTTTCTTCTTTGCCTATGTTCTCTTCTGAACAGCCTGTAGCCATCGATAGCTGCACTCCAGGCATGGGATCCATCTCACCAAATTTTCAGTATGCGGAGGCAGAAACCTAATCTCCAAGCCAATAATGGAAAACCAGGGAAATACAGATTTCAAATAAACTTGCTGGGCAGAGGGCATACAAATAGACATTAACTATCTAACTGCAAAGAGTTGAACTCAAAGTGTTCATCATGAGCTCAAAGTGTAAATCAATCCCCACTGATCTAGCTACAGGCAGAGTCAGCTCAACTGACACAGGAAATGAGCACCAGGACAACAGAAAACCATGGAGGATGAAGAGGTGGCAACCAGGTTTAATACAGATATGAAAATCCAAAATGTATTTCAGGTAAGGCTAATAATACTAATTAGTAAAGGAGATTAAGCAATTGAACCTGGCCAGCTAGACTATTGTGGTGAAATAAAGCAAATGGCCTCTAATGCCAAAACACTGGTGAAATAAAGCAGAAAGCATATATAAAAGGAAGGAAGGTTGTAGTAAAGCCATGACTGAATAATTATGAGCAAAGGGATGGATTTTTTTATTATTTTTTTTTTTAAAAGGCAGATTATCTGCAAAAATGACCTCGTAGCAGAAAAAACTGCGTATGTCAAATTTGGACAAAGCACTCATGGCCAAGTCTCACTAAACAGCCCAGTATCAGTCAGAAGACTGACAGCAGCACAGTACGTTTCCCTTATCTTGGTTTCTCAAGAAAAACCACCAGTCAACACAGCTTGTAAAGCTAAACATCATTCTTGCAGAAGAAAACAAGTCAGTAATTGGAAGCCAGGACATTCCAGCTCTATATTATGCCACAGACCATCTGACCAGAAAGTTTTAAGCATGAAATTTAGACTGTAGCGTGCAGAGACGTGACCCTACTTGAATCCCTGTTATGCTGCAGAATAGAAATGGGGCAACCCTTTTCCTAACTTCAAAATTTACTTTTCAAGTAGTATTTAATCTTTGCAGGAGGATAAGAAAACTTTTCTGAGGATTAAAAAGATGAAAGTCTGCCCACAGCACTTGTAACATCTCAGCATACACTTTAGAAAATAATCTCCATTTATTCTTCCGAGGTATGCTTCATGTTCGTGATTAACTTTGGAGCTTAGGAGATTCTCCATGAAGTTACAAAGTAGAAGAGAATCATAAATACATGTGTCCATTAACTCAGAAAAAATGCAAAGCAATGAGAAGGCTTTGGTCCTTATTCTGCCTTCTCCTACCAGCAATATGGTTTACTTCTCAGCTATATCTTCTCCCTGATTTACCATGGGGCATGTACATAAAAGTAGGATCTCATCCCTTATATGGAGAGCAGTCAGCAAGTACCAGCATGTTCTGATGCGAGGGGAACAGCTATTCCATAAATCTGAAACATGTTCTGGACAACAGCAGAGTTTACACAGACCACAAGAATTATAGGAATTAACCCCTCTTTTGTTTACAACATTTAAAAAGAGAGCTCGTGTAGAACCAGCACAGTGACACGATCCAACTCAAAGTACTGAAATACAAACTGCACATTTGGAAATGTTTTGCACATTCTGAATATAAAAGAAGAGTCTCCTTTTATGTTTAAGTTCCCCTCATTAGGAGGAGCTGATTAAACAACTTATCCGGAAAGCCAGTAATGTAAACAAAAGGCTGCTTTCTGGAGCAGAGGTGTCAAGCTTCCTTCTATTAGAGGGTTATTTTAATCTTTTATGATTGTTCATCAACCAAGGTAAGCACATCAGGCAAGAGTTACAATACACCAAGGATAAATGGATTTTTTCAAGATCCACACTGAAGCAAGGTCCTTTACACGATCCGAGCCACCCTCTTCCCCCAGAATTTCAGAAAGGGACATCTGGGTGGTTTCCACATCTCCAAGCCACTGGTTGAGGCCATCTGCTCGTGTGGGCAAAGGATGCCACATCCGTTACACTGAGAACACTGCTATTCACCAACACCACAGCCTGATCTATTTTTTAGTAAAAATTCAGATTCAGCAGCGTCTACATATGCCCTACAGATCATAAATACCTCAGCCAGCTGCAGCTCAGAGGCCATGTATCTGACACTCTACTCCAGAGTCTTCCACGTTGTTTTAAAATCTCAGCAATGACCTTTTAGTGTTTCATTTGGAGATTATTTCCTGTCATCACAACACTTCTCTCTTGACTTCTCTTGAATTAGTTTCAGGTACAAACCTAATCTAAGCTCTGGTATTTTGAGGCCTCACCAAGTTGATTTTATGCTGCTGTCTTTCCCCTTGATAGGATCCTTGCACATGTATATAATATATATATACACACATTATTATACACATTTTATGCACACGCATACGTACATTTAGTAATGGTAGGCAAAAGACAACTGGATCCTCATCAAACCAAGCCTAATATGAACTAAAAACCTTTACGTGCCTGAAAAACATTTGGGACCTAAAAAGCAAAGGTAGTTACTTACCTTTGAGAAGAATGTGACTGATGCCATTTGTGTGAAACCACAAACATTTATTTTTAATGAAAAAATACTTAAAGAGTGCCACAGTGCCATATTTTCATTTGAATAGTCGTACAAAGATATGCATTTCTGAGGAAAAGTCTTCACACTGTAGAAAATAAATGTGGTTCTTAAATTATGTCAAAAGAAATCAGTAAAAAAGTCATGTTTTATACACTGGAATAAAATGAAACAATTAGAGATAATAATAAATTATAATTACAGTATTTCAAATATTTGCTTCATGCTTTTTCAGCATTAGTTTCTAGATGCGTCACGTATAATATTCCCTCAGAAGCCAGCAGTCAGAATGGTCTTTCAATGGTACTGTGGATAATAGGATGTGGAGCTGAATAAAGTCCTAGAAATGATACCACCGTTTGTTATTAACTGATACATAAAACATTAGAACATGGCAGTTTTAGGTTTGTATCTAACATATATTTTTGTTAATGGAAATTAATATATTTTTTTTAATCAACTGAACTTTTATACTTTAATGAATTTATACAGCAATTATGGTCATTAACAAGTATGTCACCCAAGCACACTGCACAACTGTGCTTACAGGATGCTACACATTGTATTGGCTTTTTATACAGTCAAAGTTGAAAAGAATTTGGAATCATGTCAGGCCTAATTAAGCACTGCAAAATGTTTAAAACTATAAAGTGCTTTTAAATACAAATAATTTTTGCTCCTTAGAAATAGGAAAAAATCCAAACATGCATTTAAACCTGAAACCTCCATGCCCTATTTACTACAGCTTAACAGTAAAACATCAGTTTTGTGCCACTGGTTTTAAAATTTCCTTTCCCATCCCACCCCATCCCCAGTCAAAAATTCAAACAGCGTCCATACTGGATTTGTCTGTATCTTCTTGGTCGTGTTTGTACATGAAGGTTAGAAGGAAAAAAGCAATATCCAGAGATGACCAATAGGCAGTGTGTGATGTGACTGCGGACCAGTATCTGCTCTCCACAAGACCTTCCCTGAGCTCGAAATCAATCCTGTGCTCCAGTTCCACTAGAAGTTGAACAAGAAACAAAAATCATGTCAGAACTGTATGTCAGCAGAAGAAAAAACACCAGCGAGCTCTTCATAAGCTTTGGGTTCTGATTCTACTTGCATATAAAGTACTGTGGCGGATACACCCGCCCTGACACAGACCTAACCGAAGCCCATGAAAGCTCCCCACCACAGACAAGAGCCTGGGACAGTTCTTGTGTCCACTGCTCCTGTCCCACCCTCATGGTGGTGGTCAGCAGATACAAAGATGAGGAAGCTGGGTCCTGAGCCAAGGGAGGGCTACGTGACCATGTCTGACCACAGCTCAGATTTAACCAGGGCAGAAATGGAGCCCTTTGGGCAGCCATTTGGAGCTGGTCCTCCTTGAAGCAGCGGGCTGCAGTTGGGGATGCTCCCTTGGGTCAGGATGCTGCCCAAGGGAACAACTCAAGGTTGAGTGCCCTCCCTTCATTAGGTGAGTGATTGTGCATCTTGGATCACTGGCCATAAAGTTTATGAATCAGCAGTGTAGTAACAAATCCATGTGACATTCCAAATCTGTAGTTGGTATTTGTAGGAAGAGCTTTAATTGAGTTTGAACATTAAGTTTCATTTAGCCTCAATTTATTTGTTCTGTGACAAATACACAAAATACCTCTGTTTACATTTAACAGTACATTCATTATTAAAAACTACAGTTGATTTAGATGCGCATATACTCTTTGATGCACATGCATTTAGCACAAACCTGACTTAAGAGTGCTTAGTTCAGAGAGGAAAAAAAAGGGAGGATAATTAAATCTAAAGATTGGAAAACCCTGGATTTTTTTAAAGCAACTTTTTTTCCTTATATAAATACATATAAATACATTTATTTATACTATAGAGTCTATGTCCACTATGCAGAAGTATCCAGCAAATGTTGAGGCCCCATTAGGAAACACTGATTTTCAGAAGGCAGATGCTCAGAACATTTTGAAATAAATGGACTTCTTGCATCTTTAGAGGCTCTACAAGGAGACTACACCCAATATTACAAGCCCTCTCTGAGCACCAGCCCTTTTAATTTCCAGATTATTCCAAATATATTTCAGCACTTATCCTTTCATTTCAATGGCTGCTTTGATTAATAACACATTTAAAGTAATTTTCACTGCATATTTAACTGGGCCATTGGCTAACCTATTGTTAAGGCACTTTAGCGGTTAGAAAATCTCAATGAGGAGCAGTAGAATAAAAAGGACAAAACTAAAAGCCTGCTTAGGTACAAAAGCCAAAACCCCATACTGAGTAAAAAAACGCAGCCATTCACCAAAGCCAGTTTTCCAAGGAATTTTAATTCTTGGCTCAAAGAGCACAAGTGCTGCCCCAGCTCTCATGGCACAGCAGCGCTCAGGGAATGACATCCCTTTGTGTTTTCACAGGAGTGCTGCAAATGCAGTGAGGAGAGGGAGTCAGAGCCTTCGAATACCAGGAGATGACCACAGCCATTTCCACTAGGATGCACATATTCAAAAACCCAGTTGCTCTGCAGGAAGGACGCCCCGAATGATTCCGTCTCCCTCTGATGAGAGGCCGTTACAGGAGCTTGGGAGGCAGCCAAACCCCACAAGCTGAGCGGCTGCCCTCTCAGAAGCAAATACTTTGGCTGTGGATTGCATCACTCAGTTTGCTGCCTTGCTGGCCTCTGCTCCATGTTTGCCTTCTATGGAGCACGGACAGGCTTTCAGCAAAGAGGGATGCTGGAAGCATGTAGAAAGCCCTGGACATGCCAATCCCCTTCCCCGAAAGGGACCTCATCATCAGCTGCACAATGTTCTCTCTTGTGCCACTGTTTTCCTCAAGTTTAAAACAAAGTCTCTGTCCACAAATACTGACTTGGACAGGCTATCTGTTGAAATGAGCAGTGATGAACGGACAGCAGTGTATCATATGAATGCTATCACAAGATGCAACATACTTGTGACTCCTTAGATTGCAAAAACCCCCACCTTGCAAGAGTGTCAATGGGAAGCTTATGAGTTTAGAAATAAAATCAAGTACGAATTTCTGTAAAGGAAGTACCAATCCTTAAAAAATAAAATCTCCCAGCTGCTAAAATTTCACTTTCTGTTCTGGGCAGTTCAGATCAGGACAAGGGCAGCTTCTGCTTTCAGTCATATGTGCCTTTAAATCCAGATTGCTTCAGAATTGCAAATGTATGGGGAAATTTAAATCATTTTACAATAAATGGTGAGGGGATTCTCTGCAGCAATCATATTGCTTTTCCTAGAAACTACTGATACACATATATCATTAGCCAAAACTCATACATGCATACATAAATCCAGTGTACATGTATGTACAAACATACATACAGATAAACCTCCTTTAAGAGGAAAAAAGATTAAAGGGAGAACAAAAAGTCAGTCCTTGGACAATCTAAAGATACTCAAAAAGCAAGAACAGATAAAATTCAGAATCACAGAATAATTAGGGTTGGAAAGGACCTTAAGATCATCTAGTTCCAACCCTCCGGCCATGGGCAGGGACACCTCACACTAAACCATGTCACCCAAGGCTCTGTATTTAACACTTTAGAGCAAACCAACAAAAGCAAATAGTGGCACATGTTGTTACAGTTTTTCCAGCTTCCCACAACACACAGACATAGCCCATTGAGGGTCTGGTTTCCACAGGGTTTGGAAAGTGGACTCGCCACTAACCTGCGGGTTCAAGGAAGCTTGAGCTGTTGCTGTGCGGTAAAAGGGGCTCCCCAGCTGCTGTGGCCCTCGTGTCGTCCTCCTCAGCTCCATCTTTTCCTGCCTCGAGTGTCTGTGGGGTGGCTGTACTAGATCGACCAAATCTTGAAAAAAGCATCCCACCGAGGCCCTTCCCAATGCTTGCAGCTCCTGCATTCAAGAGGAAAAAAACACAAACAAGGGCAGCTAAATCAAACCGCAAATTAAGCCACTGCAGCACCCATCAATTAGAGCTGAGTGACAGACGAAGGAAAACACTATTCATGCTTTTCTAGGGTGGGAACAGCTTATCTGACTTAAGTGTACACTGTTTATCATGAGACTAATCTAGCGTATGAGCAAAAACTATAATTTGGAAACTGCAGCTATGAAAAAAATACATAAGAACACTTCTGCAGCAAGAAATCTGGTACTTTTAAGGATCTGTCATGTTTCCCCGTTCATAAAAAGTCTGAGACTAGGACAAAAAAGCTTAACAATGTTAGTATGTTTTTCATGCAAGAATTCCATCAGGACGTTTAAGACATTCCTCTCATTAAGGGTCCTTATGTTGGCATCACCCTTATAGACATTTAGAAACACTGTATGATCCTTTAAAAGGACTACTTTGGTTGCTCAGGAAGAGGGTTGTAAAGGTTAAGAACAGATATGTGATGTTTTCTCCTGACTTTGCTGCCACCTTATGGACAAGACATTTAAAGTTACTATAATAGCAACAAGCAACCCTGCTTTGAAATATCAGGTATTTCTACTTAAGGACTAAACTGCTTTTATATACTTAGTCGACTGGGAGGATTCCTGGCATTTGCCTTCTTCCAAATCCCACAGAGAGAGCTAAAGATAAGCCTTGAGTCAACAAAAACTGCAAGTACATGCTCAAATATAAACTTCAGTGAAACTGAATTTAAGCTCACTTAAACCGGGGCTTATTTTGAATCAGAAAGCTAGGAGGCAGACTTCATATTAAAACAGCCTGAATTTCCTAGTTTGAAATCATGAGCTAAATGTAACTGTAACAGTTTACACAGAGTGATCTTTCTCCTATTTGCCAATACCACAAAATGCAGTCACAAAACAAGCTTTAATTGATTTTTTTTTTCATGGAGTGGAAACTATTAAATCACCAGGATATTACTTCAATAAGGCAGACAACAATAAGACAGCAATAGCATAAACTCCCTGACCCGCAACCTCTCCCTCCAAGCCTTGACTCTGGCATATGTAAACTATGTTTTCTTCAAAGTAAATGTCACTTGGGATTAAAACAAGCCATTCACCTATACAAACAGAAACGGCCAGGAATAGTTTGCTTATGGTTGTACCTCAAACACCACACTACAGAGCAGTGAAGCTCAACAAGTCCTATATATAAACCAAAAGAAATAAAGAACAATTACCTAATATACCTGCTTTGCCTATGTTTGTTATAGACTCCCCATAGTGGCGTCGAGCCATGACTGGTGAAGTAGTTGGGCTTGGTACAGTTGACACACTTTCACTATCGGTGACTGAGGTAGGTTCTTTTGTTGGGTTGAGAAAACTTGGCTTCATACACTCATAAGGTAGAGGGTTTACAGTGGTGTACCAGTGGATCTGGATAGGCGAAATGTTGCTGTAGTGTTTCAGAATTAAAGGTTCTAATCTATAGGCCTGCAAGAATAATGCAGAAAAGAAAATCGTGAGTATCAAACTGAAAAAGCATATTTCCTTCCATATAAAGTTCTCTCCATCCCAAAACCCAAAATATCTGTAATGAGTGAAGCCTAGAAAGTGACAACATGGTGGTGTTATATTCTGGTTCCCTTTTATTTTCACAGCCTAGAAGATGTATTAGCTGCCCAGTTGCTTGTGCATTCACTTCTGCACATTTTTCTGCCGCACTTCGACTACACGTTATGAACGCACACATTACTGTTAACAGATGTTTGTTATTACGCATTGACAGAGCAAATTTAATTTAATTACAGTTAAGCTGATTCTGCACAACACTGCAGAGAAGGAGGAACTGGCTATGTAAACATTTTGTTTGATGACTCTTCATTTATCTCTGTGCAAACCATGAATTGGTGTGCTTATTTAGAAACAATAATTCTATTCTTTATTTTTGTTTACATAGTTACAAAAAAAACCATTCTGCACTTCTTTATCTTAAAACTAAGTAAAATTACTACTTGCAAAGTGGGACCACAGACTGCAGCTTGACCAACTGTCCTAGACACCCCGGAAAAATTCTGGTTTAGGAGTAGCTTGAGCTGAACGAGGTCCTGAGTTGAGCAGAACCAGCGTGTTTGGATTTGGAATATACCCAGATTCAGGCAGAGTTTATATACACAAAAGTATTCCCAAATTACTATTCTACAGTCAGAATGAAATCACAAACCAAGCTTGCATCAAAGAAGTTACCAAGGTGATGCAGATCAAAAAAGTTCCAGCTTCCTGCCTTTTGATAAGGGCAAACACTGGCTGCCTATGGAAGTGTGCAAGGACGGGGCAAAGCTATACCAATACTACTCTCTCAAGTACTATCCGACCCTCTAACAATCTGTTACTCAGGAACCTTTGATTAAAAATGGTGTCTTTGTTTTTCCTACAGGATCTTATGAGCTGCTTGTGAAACCTTCATTAACAGGCAGAGTATCTTAAAACAGATGATGCTTAATGGAAGTCAATAAGTTAAACACAAGTGGGAACTTGACTGAGAAGAATTATTTCTCATGTCTCTGGGGGAAAAAAAAAGCACATTTGAAAACCACATATTATCACACAGCAGATGCTTAAAAATAGTCAAGGTAAAAGACTGCAACTGAGATTAAAACTCACCACTGGATCTGTTGGGTGAAAAATATTTAGTAAGCGGTTACAAATTGTTCTGGGCAGAATATGGTCTTGACTACCAGAGTTTCCTGGACGGATGCCACGCAATGCCAAAAACACTGCTAATGGAGATCCCATACAGAAGAAATTCTCTACCTAAGGAGAGATTTCATACACATTAATAAGGACGGAAATTATGATTTCTAACATAACTGGTTTTGATTTGCATCTCTCGACTGATTTCTTATTTTCAGCTGAGGACTCTTATAGTATTAGTAAGTGAAAATGAGGAAGACCATTATAACATACATACAACGTACATACTCTAACACAAAGGTTAAACTTCTCATTTCTCTCTGATGTGAGAGGAGAGTTACACGCTGTGGTGCTAAATAGCTAGAAAACTGAAAACCAAGTTGGATATTTGAACTGAAACAGGTCTACCAACACTAGAAAGGCCGGAGCACAAAGAAATGTGATGAGTTTCACAAGACTGAAGTCTGATTTCTCATGAAAATTCCTAAAGCTTATGTCACCTCCTTAATCTTACCCTAACCAAGTACTCCATGATTTGCTTTGCTATATAAACCCACCGAGGAGACAGAAATGGGTATTAAAGACAACCTAGAGAATACTCAGTCACACACGTACAGGCTGGTGCCATGTACAACCTCATAAACCCTCCTTCTCCCACCTAATGTTAAGTGAACAGGATAGTACCAGTCAAAAGTGCCACATCATCACACATTGGGAACCACTACCCAGGAACAGGTACAGCACACTGAGCAACTCTGCAGGCTACTCTCATGTCACCCAAAGCTACTATGACTTTGCTCTGAAAGAACTGCCTCTAACACTGAGAGGCAACTGAGTAAACCTGAACTGCAACTGCTAACCTATCTGGCAGAGGATATGAAAGATGCATCAGTGGTAATGACTTTTGGTCATTATCAAACTTAGGCCAGGATTCAACAGTGACCTAGAGGTGAATGGCTTTGTATCCCACTACCAATCCACAGACATTGTCTCCTAGAAGCGTTTAATGTAAAACTCTAATAAAAAACATTTTCATAAATCAAAATTACTTTTTAACCTTTTATTGTGGTTTAAACACCAGAACCAGGACACCTTTAGAGTATTTCCTTACACAAAAAATTAATTCTACCATTACCAGATCTTCAATGCAACTTCTCCCATAGTAGTGCCGAGTTTGCAGAGCACTGCAACTGAGCGACTCCTAATGCACTGCTACTTAACTAGCAAGAAAAATTGATGCGTTCTTGCTAAGTGCACGTGAAGGAAGCTTGGATTCCCATGTGCCTTCCCTGTATGTCAGCACATGGAGTGAGGGTGTAGAAATAATGGTCCGTTTCATCTATCAGATTCCAGCGCTGCACAAAACATTCCTCCTCCTCTGACTTGGCACCAGTACCCCTCCTCTTCCTTCCAAAAGAATGCACAAGTCCCAGCTCAATGGAAAAGAAAAAAAATCTAGGCCTTCAGCAAAGCTATCCAATGTCATATGCCACAAAGCACTGCTCTGTCATCTGCACTGTCACCCTAGCCCAGTGCCGAGCTGCTTTCCTTTCTTATAATTGAGCTTTACACAGACCCTTACATTTTTGCAGTTCAGACAAAAAGCTTTCTCATCTTCAAATGCAATAGAAACAGATATTCACAGTGCAGTCCTTTAAACTGAATAAGTAATCTTTAACCCTGTCCATCTGATATACTAGTATTGAGGATCTGAAGTATACAATTAGGGGGTTTCTGCTTCAGAAAGAAATCAGAAAGTGGCTGCCAGCTTTCGCTTGCTAGCAGATGCACAAAAGATGTTTTCAGGAATTCACCTTAGGCAAGTACAGACTAGGCAAAAATCTCAAAAAGGAAGTGGTTTCAGTGGTTACACAGCGCACGGCTTTTGTTCCATCGTTTCTATTGATGAACAAAAGACTAACAATGTCCACAGACACATGCTTTCTGCTAGGAGGGCACTGTTCTTCTACATACACTATAACATATTTTCTTACATGCGCAATCCTTTCAACATGGTCCTCCAGCTCTGGAAATGCTTACAAAGTACCAACTGATGGGTACCTTAATAGGTGGCACCAGACCAATACTAAAGTGGTTAATGCTAAAAATCCCAAGTAAGTCTTCCAAAAACTAAGTCCTTTAAATTACAGAATCACAGAATGATTTGGGTTGGAAAGAACCTTAAGATCATCTAGTTCCAACCCCCTTGGCCTTGGGCAAGGACACCTCCCACTAGATCATGTTGCCCAAGGCCCCATCCAACCTGGCCCTGAAGACTGCCAGGGATGGAGCAATGGAAACTGCAGCCATTAGACGACTCTCAGCACTGTTGCGAAGTGGCTGCCATGTGCTGGCACCTACTGGGAACAGAGGACTAAAATAACTCTGGAAAACATTTATTAATTTTGGTGTTTCTCCTATAAGCAGGAGTGGGGCGCTTCACTTTTATTCCTCTAAATGTTTAACAACAGAGAAGACGTGTTGAAGAACCTGACCTTTCAGGATAGCACTTTTCTGCTGGTTATGATTCATAAACAGCAGGCTTAATGAATTTATTTGTATTTTAAGCAGCAGCTGAGGCAAACAGTCATCCATTCAACTTAAGACTGCAATATGTTCAGAATTAATAATACAAAAACAAACCTGAATGAGCCAATAGGAGTGAGGCAGCAAAGCTCTTATGTGCATAGGTAAGCATGTGGGACAAATTAACGTGCTTAGCAATGATGTTAGAAGACGCAGAAGTGCTGTGCTGCCTTTCAGCATGGAGTATCCCAAACATCCTCCCAGACTGAGGAAATACAGACCTCTGCAGCAGCCTCTACCTGTTCCTGCACCCAGGAATATTCTGAAGCCTTAGCAGACAAAGGGAACAGAGACTAATACCAGTATTACAAGGGGAATTTAACTGGGTGGTTGCATGTTGAACTACAATGGCACATTTCTGCATTCACTTTAAAGGCTTCCTCCTCCCAGATAAGGCTGCACCTCAGCATCCCATTAAGCTCCCATAATTCTTATGCACGTGGTAAATCACTAGGATTTTATAAATAATTTGTGATAGTTAGCAACATTGACATCACTGTCAGATGATGCTCCATAGAAACCACAAGGTCATGTACAACCTGGAGCTTCTCTCAGAAATGTTTCTGTAACCCTGGGTGAGTAAGAAGCACTAAGGAATCTTCAAGCACTTTGGGTCAGCATATTGACAAGTCCAGACTTAACTGATTTTCTATCCCAGTACTATGAAGCTACTGAGGTACTTCCTGCCCTCCTTTTCACTACTGCAATGGAAAAATCACCCTATGAGCCACCAACCGACACCCAGCCTGACCTGAACAGTGATCTGGGCCTTCTGGGTAGCTCCCCCCAGCTTCTATACTGGGCATGACGTGCTGTGGTATGGAATACCCCTTTGGCTAGTCTGGGTCAGGTGTCCTGTCTCTGCTTCTTCCCAGACTTCTGTGCCCCTCCTCACTGTCAGAGCATGAAACTGAAAAGTCCTTGATCGGAGTAAACATTACTTAGCAACAACTAAAATGCTGGTGTGTTATCAGCATTGTTCTCAGACTACAGCCAAAACCACAGCACTGCACCACCTACTAAGAAGGAGAAAACTGCTACAGCTGAGCTCAGGACAGTCATCCAGGAAACTTAATTTGTTTCAATACATAAAAGAGGCAACACAGTGACAGCAGCTAGCCTTTTTCATTACAGATGTACATGCCTATTTCACTGAGTAATGCCACCTAAGGAGATCAGTGACCAAAGACTCCAGTCTCCTGCACTGCACAGACCAAAGAAAATTTGTGGATCAAGCATTTGTGGTGAATAGCAACTCATGATCAAACTAGAGGCTCTGTTCTACCGTGAAGAGCCAAGGTGCTGGTAGTGCACAAAGCAGTTAAGTTCTCTTTCAACAAGTTAGTCACACTCAGTAAGATGGACTGGCTTGCTGATGAGTCATCTGTCAATCATCCTGTTGAAATCCTCTCTTGGCAGAAGCACTTTGCCATCATGTTCATGGAAAGCCTCTCTCTTTTCGGAGAGTGCTCTTATGGTGCTGCCTCAGGCATGATACACTCCCTAGTGTAAAGCTTCACAGAAACAGAACATCTTCCTTGTAGTAAGGGTAAGAAAAAGGATGTACTACAATGGAAATTACCTAGCAGTAATTTAGATAGATTTCTTCCCCCTTTCTTTTCCCCTCCTTTCCTGCTCCCTCTAAAAGGCATCTGTTAAAAAAAAATAAATCTCAGTTTAAACACAACTGAGTGAAAAGTAATCTTCAACAGAGCTGGAGGAGTATCAGCCTGACTCCAGCTTCCTTGAGAGTAGAGACAATAGTGCAATACATGCTTTTAAAGCAGCGATGAAAAGGAAAAGGCTATGACAAATTGAATTATGGTTAGTTTTCTTTTTTATATGGCTCAAGATTGACCTTGGCTTCTAGAAGTCCTTCTGAACTCAGAAGGAAATAAAAGTGGCAAGTTAAGAAAATTGTTCTCATCTATCATGTCACATTTTAATGGCTTAATATTTCAGGATATAGTCGAGCAACTAGAAAGCGTTGCACGTAGAAGCACAGAATCATAAAATAGTCAGGGTCGGAAAGGACCTTAAGATCATCTAGTTCCAACCCCCTGCCATGGGCAGGGACACCTCACACTAAACCATGTCACCCAA